>UELU01136329.1:0-28132 GCA_900490025.1 Megastigmus dorsalis | reverse complement strand
GGGGGGGGGGGGGGGGGGGGAAGGTGAGGCGACGAAAAAACTTGACCAGAGAGATGTACTTTTTTTTTATAGCAAATCACTCACTTGCACTAAACACACATTCTGTATCTTTCTCTCTTCGAGATAATGTTCGACTTAGAAATTAATACTTTCCACTTATACGTTCACGCACATTCGCATTTTCTCATACATAAAGACGTTTAAAGTCTACCTAACTAGGAGGATTGTCTGCTCAGGGTCTTTTTCATCCATATTGCTCACTTGATATTTTATTCTTTCTCTCTGTAGAATTATCATTTTTAGATCAAACACCTTATTCCCTTTAGTTGTTTGTTGCGGCTATTTTGTTTACTCGTAATACACACGTTTCTAGCATAAATGATTCATTCAATCAATTGTTGCGAATAGTTAGTCAATTACATCATTGATACGTTATCTTTATCATTCTTTTTTTTTACAAAAGTTGATTGAATAGATCCCAAGGAAAAGAGTGTAAGATGTTCGATCGGGAAAATTGAAATTCTTCTCGCAGAGAGACACTTTACATCGAAAAATATAAATGCGTGAGCTCAGTGCCAATTGTGAAAAGAAGAATTGGATCATGAAGCAGTGCAGAGCTAAAATGCCTATATCCTCCCGTGTTCGACGGTCGACGCTTAGTAACTTGGCTAATATCGACAACTATACATCCTTTATGTACATCAATTCCTCGCATGAAATGCATAGTTTTGTACAGCAGGAAGTGAAAGATTTTTTTTGTGCTTTTCTCGGATACCGAACATTCAAAGGATTCGTTTAGCTCTTTTTAAATTTGGTAGGCCAGAATGAAAAAGACCCGTTTGGGGTCTCACTAATGTTAGGGGAAACATACTTCGCGTGTCGACTTTTCACAGGTTTCGTTCTTTCTTTCGTTTTTGGTTTTTCTCTTTATGCGCGATGAACTTCGGTTCGAGTATTTTTGGTTGCCTTTGATTTCGTGCTTAAATTGACATAAAAATTTCCACGTGAAAACAATGATATATAAGTAATATAGTCTCATCCTTTGATTTTAGTGCCGTATAACATCGCCAAGAAACATGTTTTCACAAAACTAAAAACATAATGTCGAGTGACTACAGCGTCTACGCACAGCGCAACCTCGTAGACGTTATTAAATTTTGGCAGAGGAGCTCTTCGTTCTACAATTGACAAATAGCCATAATGTCCATCGCACTTCGTTGACACGGTACAAATTGTCCAAAGTCTCGCGGTACCAAGTGTAACGTAGCCGAGGATTCGCTGTATGCATAGACACGTGTACTTTCAGGAATGGAAATAAAGCATTGAAGTGCTTAGTATCTCTTTCGAAAAGTGCTCGAGCGAACATTTTGAATTTCCGTTAATCCTCGAGGACTTTTGTGCTCGATAGGCAGTGAAAAAGTACGGAATCATATACAGTGCAGACGGTCTCTGTCGCTTTACAAACGCATTTTTTTTTGCTTTGGCACGTGTATACAAACTTTCGTCTATTTGGTTTTGTCTCTTTAAATTACATGTGTGTTTGTTTGATTTACGTTAATATTTACTTTTTTTTTTTATTATTCATCCATTTTGTTTTGGTTCACTTTACTATGCGATGATCGATTTAAGTTTTTGGGTGAGCTGATGGCGAATAAAGGACTATATTTCGCTGCGTGTTTTCCATTATTATTATTACTTTTTTTTTCATTATTTTCATTAGCAAAATATCCTATTCGACGTTATATAGAAACGACTGAACTCTCCGCAAAATAAACACCGACTATTCCGATATTAGTTTATATCAACAGGTGTGCGAACATCATCTTTGAAAATACACCTTTGTTTTTTATTTTGTTTACTTCTGAACATTTGCGTGTGTCCGAATTATTATACGTACGTATAGAAATGATGACTTTACATTGTCAGGAGTTTAAAAAATTTAGTTATTTCAAGAAAAATATTCACTCGAATAGAGCCTAAACACCATTGTTCTATTATTAGATTCAATCGCGTGCGTCGTCATATTTATTAATTTTTTTTATTTTATTTTCGTTCAATTACACAGTGATTCTACCTTAAAAGTTACACACTATCAATGCAAATATCATTCATCATTTATTTGCTTATACAGAAGCTTCTTAATCGATCTGGTTCTGTTTTCACTTTTTTTGTTTCAAAAAGCATACTACTACTCTCTATCTCCCCTTCGCGCTGATTTTTGGCAAGTTTTTTTAATCTCTCTCACGCACACGCATTATCTATCTCTTTCTCTCTTTCTCTCTCTCGTTCTCTCTATCGCCATTTATTTAAATATCGTAGTTAAAAGTCAACGATTAGTTACCAGAACACAAGGCACTTGGCTTACACATCATATTTTTGTTTGTTTAATATATATATATATATATAATATCCACTTCAAATTTTTTTTTTGGTATAGCTCGGTGTCGAAGTAGCCAGTGGGCCGCCAGTTTCGTTTTTGTCCTTTCCGATCATCGGTAATAATATTTTTTTGTTTCTTTCTCTCTCGCTCTGTCTCTCTCCTTTCTTTTTAAAACTTTGTGTTCCTTATAATTCTTTTCTTTTATAATTAATTTGAAAGTTCTTTGAGAAAAAGACCGTGAAAGTGAAGAGAACGGAGCTGGCGGCTCGGTGAAAAATAATACGCATCAGTCATTCACAATATCCATAGAAGAAAATAGTTATGTACCATCGTACATCGTACATATATACTATGTATGCAATGTTGTAATAATATATATATAATATATTCTTTATATATTCGGTACTTCATCATATATATATAATCATTTATAAACGACATTAGATTATTTTTTATAGATCTGAGTATTAAAACCATTTCTCTTTTATCCTCTTTTTTTTTGTTATCCTCGTAGCAGTATATTTTAATAGGTTCTTTGCTTCGTGTTTATCATTGTTCTAAAATTTTTCGTTTCATGAGGCCCGCATGGTCATTCGCTGTCTCTCTTCCACTTTATATTTTGACTCTTTTCGTCGTTCGTTTCGTCATTTACTTTTTGGTTGTTTTTTTTCTTTCTTTTACACGATATTAAAATCCGGATTCGAAAAAGCTTGATTTTACGAGAGTTACACGTGTTTATTCTTTTGATTCTTTTTAGCTTGATTTTTTGTTGTTACTTGCTTTTGATTTCTGTTTATTTTTTTAATCATGGCTCGTCAATTTTCGGCTTACATATTGCACCGAGACGAAACAAGAGCAAATGTGGATAAATTAATAATGTCACGGCTTAACTACGAGAACGATCAGCGGTTCTTAAAAATAGAATACAGTTGAAAAATGTGCTCAAAATTACCCGATAAACTTATCATTATTAAATGTGTATAAAACAATAAAGCTTAGTTAATTATACTACTTGACTTACGTTAAGAACACCGAATACTGTGCTTATTACAAATTCTCATTTCTTCTTAATTTTTAATATAAATTCTGGGGCCATAGATATGTGTTCGCTTATGTAAATATTTTAAAGTTACAGAGAGCTTTTGCATAAAATATTTAAAATTATGATAATATAGATCATTTTGAACTTTCATGAAAAAACAGAATTATTTCAATAATGTCGAGAGTCTTGTTATACATCAATGTAGTAATATTTTACTTTTCACCACTTTTTCAACTGCACTCTACCCTTAAATTTACGATGTACTTCATTTTCTTACATCTTCACATTCAATGTCGGTTTTAGTCCAGACTGGTTTCGTTAGCGAAAGGAAAGAATCATGCGTTTTTTTTTATTTAAGAGTCGTCATGTTCGCGATAGAGAGGGAACGCGATATTGATCTTTTTGCTTATATGCTTTTTTTGCTTTGCTAATTAATAAATAACACCGAGATTACCTAGCGAGTCCAAAGTACTTTTTTTTTTATTTGTTCGCTTGCCGCCTCTTTACTCTCTGTACATCTTACGTAGGTATACAATATACTCTTAGTTCTTGCATCAATACATATTATAAGAATTATATCGCTTCCATAAACACTGTGTATATATTAAATAAAGTGGTATGTATGTATGTATACGCAATATAATATATAGGTACTAATGTAATATATAATTATCGCTTTAACGTAATACTGATGCGCGAAGGTTTCGCCTTTGCGGATAAAACTGTACTTTTACTGGTCATCGTTATTCTCTCCTTTATTTTGTTTAGTTTTCTTTTTTTATTTTGCTTTTGATCAGTTTATCTTTTGTGCTTGCGTCGCGGTACTCTTTAAACTCCATTTTTTTCTTTATAAGTATCCCCTGGATTACCTGTTTGATTGTTCTTGTTTGTCTTTTGTCTTTGTTTTTTACTTATTACTTTATTATTCCTTAATAAGTCTTTTTCGGTCAAAGTTTTATATGGAGTCTTTAAAAAATCAACTAATTCTCTGCTCTGAAAGTTTGATGTAACTATTAGGATAAAGTCAATTTCATTGATAAACTGTAAAGACAGGAATTGAGGCAAAAATAATTCGTCGAAAGCATATTACGATCCTACAAGTGCTGGACATCGAGATATGCGATTAATTTTGCACATCAAGAAATAACTTTATTGCTCCATAATAATTCATCTGAAACGATGGCTGTTTCAGTTAGTGTGATGATTAATCACGATTTCTCCGATGGGCCTCTATGTCCTTCCGTCTACCCAACGATGGATATAGATTATTCATTAGCTTTGGCATCATATTTTTTTTTGTAATTATCATTAAGTGGGCCGCGTAATAACGTTCACGACTCGTTACCATATCGCACTTGGAATTGACTAAACTGTTCTTCATTGAATAGCACGTTACGCCTTTGAAAATTTGACAAAAGATAAAAGACTTTTCACATAATGGAAGATAGACGATGAACGATTACAGAGACATGAGTGTATTGACATGTATGTAGAAAGTAGCTTTAAATAAAGGACTATTTGTTTAAAGTACTTGTAAGAACTTAGATGTAGGAAGTGAAAGATTGAAAAGAAAAGTATGTATTGTAATATAAAAAGAAGAAGTTTGAACTGAAAAGTAGTGAGAAGAACTGTGTTTGAGTAGTTGAAATATAATAATCGAACTCTTAGACATTGAATTAATTAATACTGCCAGCTGTAGTTGACGCGCGAGAATATAGATTTAATTGATTATTTTGTAAGAAAACATATTGTCCATATTGCTTACGGCACAAATTATTTTTATTTGTTTATTAGTTTACGATTCTCTTAATACCGAGAATTTAAGAATATATGCAGGTGAGCAAAACTATGAGATCTTTAACAAATATGAAATTTAATAGATATTAGCTTTATAATCTTGGATTCAATGAACAGATGATAATTGCAACATAATTAGTGGAACTGAATTATTTAATAATTTTTTTTTTTTCAAAACGATTGGCACCGATTTATAGTTTGAAGTTAATGAACTATTCTATTTTATTATTAATTGCTCACCTTAAGAAAATTTCCCTAATAGTTTTAATCCTAAAACACTGACTTTTTCCGGAAGGGCAGGAAGTTTAATGATTGTTTTGAGCTACAAGGATCGAACTAATTTCTTTTTATGAGTCTACCAGGACTTAAGTAGATAGATAGTAATAGTAAGTTCTTTATCGTTAAGAGCTAGAGTCGAGCAGACAGGTGCAAAAGCAACGACAGTGCGTTCGCATTGTATTAAATATAATTGATATTGCTACGGAAAATTGCTACATAATCTGTACAAGGATAAAATTATTCACGCGCCGCAAAAGACGGCGACTGCTTCGATGTCTGGAAAAGTTTTTTTTTGCTGCTTACTACAAGATAGATTATTCATTTTTTTTGGTTTATTTGTTTTCATTTTTATCTTTTTTTTTTTTAGATAAAACGTAATTATCTTAATCTACAACAACTTTGATTTTTTTCCATTTCTGATAATGTTAGTAACAAAAATATACGACAATGAATCGCGCGAAAAGGAGATGATTATACTTTACATTTTGTACAGATACAATTTTCATCCATTACCTTTCTACCAAGTGCACCTTTCGTGCTCTGGAAGAACCAAATTTTTAAATCTAGTGTATTATCGAACGTTTAGGCATTTCAATAATGTTGGATATACAAAAAAATTAGTATTAAGTTTTGATTAAGATAATCGTTATAGAAAAATGACTCGCTGACACGCAATTATTCTACAGCTGGCCGATTGTTTACACACTTGTTAATCTAGGAAAGCTCTATTTGATCATCCGTTAAGTTTCTTTGTTTCTCAAGTATTAAAAGTTCAAGTAGAGATAGATTGACATTAAATGGAAATAGTATAAAGAATCATGCTGTTGTAGAGACAGATAGACATTAAAGGTAGTAGATATAAAGACGTTAAATTACAATGTATGCACAATAATCCATAATAATCTCTTACTCGTTTCGGTAACTTGTGTCCGGTCCTTCAGCGGACATCTTTGTTTCTTTGAAATACAAGTATTTTGAGCACATTCGTTTCAGGTGTATATAAAACCCCCCTTTTCACTTTCTTTTAGGAGTTGTACCAATATACTTTGTAGATTTGATGATTTTATGAAGTCGCGATGATATTTATGGGTGCGTACTTTTTTTTTCGTTTTTGTTTTGTCGTGTGCGCTTTTTTTCTCTTTGTGCTGTAAGAAAATAGTCAAGGTTTTTTTTGTGAATCGATGACTGAGTGTATGAATACTGATTGCTGTTTTCTTTATCTCTCCTTAAGATCGCGTCACTGAGAAATTCAACAACCCTTGAAGTTAGAAATAAATAATAATCAACAGTGTAAATCAACCATTTATGATCTTTGGATTAGTTTGTATTTTGTAATCTGACTTAAGAGTTCGTACAAAAATTTGCGTTCAGAAAAAACATTCGAATTCATTATTACAGAAGATATACTAAAATACAATTTGATCGAGTTTACTCAGCTCTCAAGAACACACAGTGCCATTTTGATTTCACAGCTCTAGGCGAGAGCGTATTTTTTAATATTTTCTTTTTCGTATTGAAAATTTCAATTTCAACGGCTCAAGATGTCTTTTCTTTTTGTTTTATCTGGCAGTTGTATAATCGGTGCAACTCTCTTAGTTTATTTAGATGGCACGGGTCCGCCTTATGTACAAATATGTAATATCATAATACCACATACCATTTAAATTTAAATACATCACATATTTATCAATTTGTTTAATATAAATAATATTTCTCATATATATTATTTTTTTTCTGTGACGTGGAGGGA
Source organism: Megastigmus dorsalis (assembly GCA_900490025.1). NCBI lineage: Eukaryota > Metazoa > Arthropoda > Insecta > Hymenoptera > Megastigmidae > Megastigmus > Megastigmus dorsalis. Next base: position 20,884 of record UELU01136329.1, on the reverse strand, counting down.
CTCATTTGTACAATTCATGCATAATATCTTCGTTACTTGCTTCATTGCTTCGTTACTGAACCTCAGCCTGTTCGCGCTACTCCAGAAATACGTTAATATATTAATTCTCTTATTAATTTTCTTTTTGTGTTTGTAAATTTCGAACGCAAACAGTCTCCAGTGCCTTGCTCCTAACATTATCCTCTTAAATTCGAATAGTTTCTACGCGCGCACGTCTTTCTTCTCCATTACGGAATGCCGTGTAGAATTGTAATCTTGCATATGTAAAGGAACTCAATTGAAAATCTACGCGATTTGCTCGGATCACGGAAAAAGGCCTTTATATTTTCTTTATAAACTCTTTTTCAGCTATGGATATATATATTCAATTCCTCAGACACTACAGGAAATAATCGTTTCAGCATTCGTATATGAAGTAAACGCATCTTTCATTACTGTACACCATTAATTGCGCGCGAGTTCTTACGATAAGAATACATATACTTTCCTAATTATAGCGATTCCGAAATCTCAGCTCGCGAGAAGAAAGACTTTGTTCGCAGATCAAGATTATCTTGCTTGATATTTTCTTTTTTTTCTTTTTTTTTTCTTTAATTATATAATCAGTAGAAACTTTGTTTCCGTAACAATTAGTGTATTGTCCTTAAATGATATGTCCGCTAAATTTCATTTTTTTCCCCTTCCCCTCCATTTTCGCGTTCAACTCCACGTTACCCGAGCCTACGGTCGGTAATTAGTAACAATTTTTATCATTATTATGCCACCTTAAAAAGAATCAACTTTTTTTCGGGTATCGGTAATTTTCTCGAACCCCGAGTGATGTATTGTATCGAACACTATATATGTTTAGCGGCGCTGGAGACTGGCGTTTCCTCGATTTTTCACGAATTTTCTCTCTCTCTCTCTTTATCAAGAAACCCCTCGCGTGAGCCTATACGATTGTTTGTTTTTTTTACACCCGAAAGGAGCACCTCGGAGAGAACTTTTTTTATCCTTCATCGACTCAATCGAAGGCAATTTACAACCGAGTTATTTTTTGTGTACGTACGCGCGAGTAAGTTTTAGGCGTCTATGTACGTGCTTCTGCATTGATATGATTATGGAACTTAGTTGGTAGCGGTTTTTTCCTCTCTGATCGCGATCGCCTGTAATTCCGTACACGCAATATAGATTTATGGCACATTTAACATTACATCGAGAATTCAATCACACTCCATACGAACGCTCTCGGTCGCACTCCCTTTATTTTGTTTTACTTCCTTTGCGTATTTTACTGTGTTATTTTTTATATTGTTTTACTATGTCTTTTTTATCGTTTCCCTCGCACAATGCACATTATAATTAGGCTCCTTTGTTCTTTCTTCTATTTTTTATGTATCTTTGCTTTTAGTTTGGCCGGACGTTTGATTTTAGTCATTTCGTTTGTAGGCTCCTTTGAACTATGCAGTAAATAATGTGGGAAAACGTATAGATGTAAGGGAGGGTTGTCTTCTCAAGAAGGAAATAGAGAACGCAGATCACAGGTTTAGATGAGAAACTCGAGTTTTTAAAGCATCTTACTTGGTAAAACTGATGCAGACAAAAGTATGCATGGGTCAATAAATCGAGGTATTTGAGTTGAAGACAGCTTGACAAGAATCTGAGTAAGTGTTCGAGAGTCAGAAGAATACAGTAAGATTTTCGCACAGTTGCGAAGGAAGAGTAACAAGTGGATGATGTAAAAAATATTAAGGAAAACCAAAGTTATTTCAAAGCTATATCTGATGTCTGTATTTTGGTAATCATTTCAAATAAGAATTTAGATTCAATTTAAAAAGTTTTCCATGTCAGATGAGATTTTCATTAGCCAGATGCTTTCGGAATAATGTTTAATGATATTAAAAAAAAAAACTATGAAAAAATCTCGGCACTTGTCATTTAATTACGATAGTTGAGACAAATATTGTCTCATTCGTATACATTTGAATTTGTTATTTGTGCTTTTTTCCAGTGCAGACTGATATCAAAGATATAAGCAAGGTAGAATAATAAATTGGAACAAATTTACTGAAAATGATATTCATAAATTATAAACTGCAAGTAGTCGGTTACGCTATGAAGATTGAACGCTTGTAATCGAACACTACCACGAGGAAGAAACTACAATGGCACAATAAAAAAATACCCTGTTAAAGATAAACGAGAGATTAAGAAATGTACAAGTTGGACTAGAAAAATGTCATTGCAAGAGAGTCTGGCCTCGTAGGCTTTCCAATGAGAGATACAAGCTGAGCCAATAGAATCTAGCGCATTTCAATTATAATTAGATCACTTTTTAGTTTAAAACAACATCAACACTATAGAGTCTATCTAATTCAGAGCGAAATTTGTGTGTTAGTTTTAATGAACACAAACATTCGTGTATGGTCGATTATATGTACAGACATGTACACGCGTTATGTACACATAATTCATTCTTTTGTTTATTAGAATTACGATTTCTGTTTTATTTATCTCTTGGTTGTTGGTACGCGTAACGACGGATTTCGTGTGCTATCTCTCTCTCCCACATTTTCTTCGTAATGTAAATTTTTGAGCGTCTATATTTGTGTGTCTTGAGTATGCGATCAATATATTATATGCATAAAACTGTGTATACCGAATTATTCATTCCTTTTAATTCAACTATACGCGTTCGAATCACCTCTTTTCTCTCTTTAAATCTGTATTACACGTCTTTCGTTAAACTTGAACAACGTTTTATCCCTCAAAGTACTCACCATTCGAGTAATAAATTATTTTTAAATTACATCAATTCTTTTTTTGGTTCTATACACATATACATCAGATATCTATATTACATATATAATATATTCATATATATATTAAAATTGATTTAATTAAAAATTATCGATGCGCCAAGTTTCTATAAAGTAGATCGTTATTGACAAATAAATAAAACAAACTAAAAGGATCCTCAACAAAACCGTCGTAGTTTCGAGTGCCTCGGAGGCCCTCGAAACATCGTAACAAGAAGAATCAACTGAAATATATATATATAATATGTATATATCTAGAAGAGTAAGTGCAACAAGTGGGTTCCACGTACCGAGGAGCCATTGATCACTCTGAACCAGGCGACTGAAATATTTTCATTAGCCAACGGCATTCACAAATGTAAGTAGAACGTATGTAAAGCACCATATGATCATTAAGTCTAAATTAATCTCTTCATTCGCTAAATTCTCTACACCGATTTATATATACCGATAATGCGCGACTTTTCTTTCGTTATAGCGCCTAGGCTACATATCCCTTACTTTTCTGCCTTTGGTCGTATATATATATATAGTAAATATCAATTATTATACTACAATTAAGTACGAGATTTCGGTCGCTAGGTTCGTTGGATTTGTAGGCCGAAAGAAAAGTAAGTGAATAGTAAAAGTGTGTGAACAGAGGACGAGAAAGGATAAACATTTATAAACCCAAGTAATACATAAAAGTACGAGAAAGACGCAACAGGTAACAGCGATGTCTTTACGTGGCACAATTTCTGAAAATACATATCGTATAATCTCGCGTGCAAGAATAAGAATTTGTGTTTTCTTTTTCTCATTCTCTATTTTTAGTTTCACTTTTGTCTTAGGCATCTTTTGATATTGTTTGGATTTTTAACGATGCGATCGAGGGGCTTTGCATTGGGGGGTTACTCGTAGAATTTATCATTCGTTTATTCAGTTATATTCCACGTTTTGATTTTTAGGCCACTTCAGTCGATGGACTCGGAGCGTTCGCGATATTTTAAAGCTTGGTTAACTTCACGGATTTTTTTGATTCTGTACATATCGTTTCTCTTTTGATTCTCGGGATGTAAGTTTAATTAAGCGTCATTATGACGTGTCATTTAGTGTTTTGCGCGCGTTTTATCCTGATTTTCAAGAGAAGGTAAGAATGTAAGACGTCTCTCAATCGTCAATGCTCGCGAGAGTAATCTTAATCGTCTAAATTAATTACAAAAAAAAAAGAAAAAAATCAACAATTGCTTTTACACGATCGATCGCGCTCAAATCATTATGTAGCTACAAGTTTTATCATTTTTTTTTAAATCGAGTGCTCTCTCTCCATCCTCATTATTCAATACAATTAAAAAGTATAGTAGTTTAAGAAAAATCTTAAAAAAGTTAAAAACTCTTTGGATCAGCGGCTGACTGACGAACAGAAACAATCTCATTATCTAAAATAAATACGTTAATATACAATCGTTTTGTAAAAATCATGTAAAACATTTAATGGTCTAAATTGCTCTGGCAGCAATCCTATATCTTTTATCCCTCATCGTAACAATTCTTACGCCGCGCGTTAGATTTCGAGTGAACAGCCTTCGTTAAGGTATCTTGAGTGTTGCCGCGCTGCGAATCTGATCCTATGGCGGTCGAAGCCTCGGCGGATTGTGCCACACTTGGCTCGTTTGCAAGTCACAGTTCGTCGGGGAAATCTGATGCTGCTGCTGATGCTGCCGATGTTGCTGCTGATGGTAGTCGGCCGTGTGATTCAACACTTGTCTCTGTTGCTGCTGCTGCTGCTGCTGCTGCTGATTTTGCACGCTGCTCAGCTGATGCTGCTGATTAGGTTGAATGTGCTGAATTCTATTCTGTAGTTGCTGTTGCTGATGCTGTTTCTGCTGCTGCTGCTGATGCTGCTGCTGCTGCTGCAATTGCTGTTTCCTAGATTCCTGCGCCGTTGAATCGGGTGATGGCATTGGCCGATGTGACTTCATGTGAGCACTTCTGCTTTTCACTTTGTTGAATACTCTGCGCAAAGTCAAGAATATCTTTTATATTGTGCAAACATTAGGGGGTTCGTAAATTTATAGATTTGTACGTATATATATATATATATAGAAATTCTATTTCGTGAATATTGCAGACTCATCGAACGTATAAGAACTGAAATGCCATTTCTAGATTCAAATCCTTTGATTGCTTATGTAACTTTATCGTGCAATGTGAGTGTTTTATTACGATCAGTGTACATAGACATGCGTGCTATATGTCACTTTTGGATCAAAGTGATTCGTATATATTTTACTGTAATATATCGATATACTGATTTTTTATTTTTTGTTTTGTTTAGAAGTCTCAAGTTGTGTATAATCGAAAGTTAATACGCATTTTGTATGTATGCGAGTGAAAGTGTAGGCTCATCAAATTATATACAGGTACATATAGAGGTAAGAAAACAACAATGCGAAATCAATGTTAATTGAAAAGATAAAATTAAAACTAGCAAAATCTTTTATAGCGCCCAAGCAGTAGATAACAAATATTTATAAGATGGTATAGCGACAAAATAAAATGCATATTAAAAAAATGCAATATAAATTTTTAAAATAATTTCTAGCTATTGCAATATTTCAGAATAAACTTGTGTTTAGTATTAATTTAATATAAATGTTTTATGTTCAATACATGTTTCGTTAATGTTTGATTGTAAATTCTATGATATAGAGTTTTTAAATGTGAGTTGGTGTATAAAGCAGTAGCATTAAGATATAAGCAGTAGAGTATTTTTAAAAATGTATGGGTGAGATAAACATCAAATACTTTTGTATTCGTTTTTCAAATGAAGCGTCATTAAAATAAATCTTAAGTATATGTTTACCTTACCCATGAGATCGATAAGGTAGATTTTGCAATTGACAAATTGTAAAATTACTAGTATGACTAAATTTTTACTCATAGCATCAAATTTTATCAAATACACAAAATGCAAAGTCTACCTCTTACGTGCAATATTAACTCGAAACAACATAAACTCAACAAATTCTATTTATGCAAAAAAAAGGATAAAAAAACAAAGAACAAATTGCAAGTAACAGAAAAATAGGAAATCACTACTGATCCAACTCTCTTCTCTCTATCTCTCGTATCTTTTGTCGTCTCTTTCTTTTCTCTGAGGAAGATACAAACGTTGATTTCATCCGCTCTCGGTAGATTCCAAATATACCACTATTGCGGTGCTCTCGTGTATTTGTATAGATGTACACACACGCACGCACAGAGGCGTATATACATCTATACGTGTAAGTAGAAAATCGACGGAGACGGATAAACTTAACGGACGAGTTAAGATTAGAGATTTAGAGACTTACTTCCCGCAAATCTTGCAGGGGTAGTGAAGTGGGGTGGGCGCGGGTAGTTGTTGCTCGGTACTAGTGTGAGTTTGTGAGTTGGTGTGGTCGACTGTGGCGTAGCCGGTAGCGCCACCGGCTTTGCCGGTGCAGCTCGGTGCACGGGCGATTCGGGCGCTCCCGGCCATCGTTACTGTTACGCTCCCGCTAAAGCTCTGGATAACACAAAGAAAACACAAAGCCAAATAAAACAACAAACACAACACAAACCTTTCTTCTCAATCGCTTCTTTCTTATTTTTTCTGTTCGCCCCTGACTGCTTCTTATAAATACCTTCCTATAATAATGATTGCCAAACCAAAAAAAAAAAAAACGAAAAAAAAAATAATAACGATACATAATAATGGTATTAAGTATACAATGCCAAGGCTCATTAATGAAAGGCAAAATGAAGGAAAACAAATTAAAACAATGAGTTAGTATACGCATATAGAAGGGAAGAGGAGAACAGTTAGTTTAGAGTGACAATATATAAAAGCGAATAATCAAAAGGACGTATGATACCACAATGTTTGTATATAATATATATATATGTATATATACATGCGACACTCAATAGAAACGTCAACGGCTTAGTTATACGTATAGGCTCAGTGTTATTAGAGTGCGTACACACAAATATTCGTTAGAATTATCGTCTTCACTATATATGTATATGATATGAGATCTTCTATGCCAAAACCTGGTCTTTTTGTTTAAATATATGTGGTTGCTATTACGATTCGATGATTCAACTTTTTTTTACTTTGATTTTCCGTTACTATATCACTTAACGCGTACTCGATGATTTAGCGACGATATTTTAATCAATCTACTTACATCTTGACAATCGTAAGCGAAAAGTCGCAATTCTCCTTCGCTGGTTGTGAGTGTGGCAGAGTTTTCTCTTTCATTCGTCGTCTGCATCTGCAGAGATCACGTAAGTTAGGTATGATGGAAAAGTTATACTACTCGATTGAGCTACTCGATTGAGATGAATAATTTTTAGTTGATTTATGCATCGATGATATTAAAGATGATATACGAAGGTTATTAAAGGATATTAAAGATGATATATGAAGATTTTTCCAGTATGAAAGTAACTTACCAAGGTTCGATGGAGAATGGACTTTCCTTCGCTAAAGTCCAACTCCGCGACCGAGGCGATAGCGTCTCGCAGCTCCTTTGTGTCTTTGTAGTCCCTGCCGTACTCGTTCTTGATTTTGGGCTTGCCGTAGCGTAGCCGTAGCCTCTTGTACTCGTCGGGACAAAGTCGCTTCCAAAGGTAGTAGAACTGCACGCACTGCTTCGTACTCTTGCTCCTGATGTCGCGCGCTATCGCCGGGAAGTCCTTGTTGTACTGTAGCAGGCTCTGGTAGAAAGTGTCCATCTCGTGGGACGTCCAGCGGTTGGACTCGTTATACTCGTAGCTGCGCAGCGGATGGTCGGCTGACAGTGCCGGTGTTGGTCGCATCAGTTTCAGCATTGCCTCCTACATGGACGATTGAAAAACGTTCGATACATTTCACCTGGATATTTATGTGTGCGGTTGATATTTACGCGCCGATACTCACTCGGATGTTGCCCTTGCACATGTGTAAAAGATGAAGGGCGTACTCCTTGTTTCGTCCACCACCAGGAACAGCAGCGCAACACGCAAATTGTAGATACATTTCCACTGAAATCAATGATTTACATATATATATATATAAGCTTACGCGCACGGTTTATTATACATATTATATATGACTAAAAATATCAAATGAATGACTTACGTTCGGTTTCGGTGAGGGCACTATCTATGCCGGGATCCCAGAGAAGATGGTCCATCTCGGGCTCCTCGGCCAGTCGGTCACCGTCGCCTTCGACCACTTGAGGAATGGCTGCCTGGTACCTCGTGCCAATATTGATTCTCGGCGGTGGTCCATCGTTACCCTGCGAGTCATCCGAACTGAACTCTGCGGAGTCTCGTTCGCTCTGATGAAGCCTGGCGTACAATCCAGGCCCGGGTCTAGACGGATCCAGTATTGGCGGAGGTGTGTAACTGCTGTCCCAGTGGCGATCGCAAGCGCGGCGCAGACGCGACGGATAGGAGTGCGAGCCGTTGTCGATCGAGCTGTTGTTGTTGCAGTGAAGGGGACCATCGAGACGCGGTCGTTTCTTGTGATGGCGCGCCGGACTGCCCGTCGAGGCTGACATCGGCACGCTGCTAGGACTGAGAAACACGTCCTCGTCGAGGGATTCCTCTTCCTTGATCTGGTCGACCGGTACGGGCAGGCAGTTCGACGCCTTGTGCTTTAAGTTAGGCTTCGACGACTGGTTAGTTTGGATGAGGAATTTCGCTGGGTTTATGGCCTGCTGCAACGATGGATATAGTCTTATTAATTGTCATGGCAGAAACTGGAAAAAGGATCGGTTTCATCGCGGACTTGGGCTTTTAGTTAGTGATTGAGGTTCTGCAGCCAAAGTCTCGCGGTGATACTTTTACACTTTTTTCAGTGCGTATGATAAATCTATTTACTCAATTTGAAATCGGTTGTGGTGGTCATAGGAAAAATCGGCTTGATATAGAACACCTCAATGGGTTGGAAGCCTCGGTTAGCAATACATAATGTGTGTTCATGAGAGATTAGTACACTTATTTGGCATTCTCCAAAGAAACAGCTCATAGTTTTCAAAAATTTCTTTGTAGCAATCGAGATTGCTTCAATAGAAAAAGGAGTAATGGGATCTTTATTTTTGGTATCGCCCAGATTGTTAAGCAGAAATATCCAATGATGAAGCTTTGATGAGCAAGATTAATATATAGTTTTACGCAGAATATATTGACGGGCATATATAAATACATAGGTATTTTTCAATTTGGCACATATGAACAGCTAAGAAGAAAAGAAAGTAAGGGAAATTTACCTGGTGAAACTGCGCTTGTTGGTAAACGTGATTCTGCAGATTCATCCCCTGGCCATTGACCATACTGACATTGACAGTTCCCTGATCCATCTTCGGTCCAGCCAGGCAGATCTCCTTCTTAAAAGCCACGGCCGGACTCAGTGCGCCCGCTTGGACGTAGACGTTCGCCTTCTGCAGTCCAGCTGTCTGTATGAGCTTGAACTCGCCGTTGTTGTCGACGACTATACCGGCCACGCTCCCATTGCCCAGGCCAAAGTCCACGAGGTTCTGATTGGTGATGAGCTTGTAGGACTGGAACTCGAATTTCCGTCTACCGGCACAAAAGTCCTTGGGACTCGAGGAGAGTAGGGGATCCTCCGAGTTGGGCATCATTTGGCTCTGCAGCGTGTGATGCGGCGACATGGGAAAGCTCGAGGTGGTAAAGCTCCCGGGTCCCGGCGAAGAGACCGAGGAGGGCGGCAAGGAGGACAGGGGCGAGGGTGCCGGGGTCGCGGTCAAGGGACTCGGCAGAGGAGAATGCGGATTGGGACAGCCGGAGCCGTAAAGATCGGCTCCGTCGTTGTCCCCCTCGTCGGGCAGCACCTCGCTGAGCGCCTCCTCGATCGCAGCCGCCGAGGACATGCTGGTGCTGTAGAAGGCCGCGGAGAGAGGCGAGGAGACCGAGTGCACCGCGTCGCTGTCCTCCTGGGGACTGAGTAGAGGCAGGCTACCGCTGAGCAGGCCCTCCTGGCTCGCCGGCGGAGTCGGGTAGGTGAAGCTCGGGCTGTCGTGTCGCGTGAGGGGCGACGGTAGGGGCGACTGACTCGGCAGAGTGTGAGAGCCGTCATTGTAATTGGCACCGAAGGCACTGAACTCGGCGAGGGAGTCGGGTAGGGGCGAGTTGACCAGGGCCTGGAGGTCCGGGTGGACCGTGTGCTGGGAGGAGAATCGCTCCTCGAGCTTAATGTCCTGGAGAGCGTCGTTCACCACCTGGTCCTGCAGCAGACTCGATGTCTGAAACTGCCAAAGTTCAAATTGCACTGTTAACAAAATAATTTCACGCGACGTGGATTTTTTTTTTTTTTTTTCTAGTATACCGCGCGGAAAATGTGATTTCGCAATTGGCGATGAAGAATCCGTCGACACTCGAGACGTTTGAAGAATGAATCCGATTTCCATTAGAACTACGCAGAGAGGCGGAATAACGGAGCGTTTAAGCTTATCCTACGACGGAATATCCCAGGTATACCGTGCTCGCGTCCGTCTTAACGAGGCTGTCGCGCACGGTACGCTTACGAGTCGCGTTGGAACGAGTCACCGCGCGCCGCAAGCAAAACTCTCGGCGCGCAAAGCTTTTTATAAGCTGAGTAGCGCGTCGACAGCGCCAACTACTTAGGTAATTCCTCCTTATTAGATTCCACGCGGGTCCGACTGTGTGTGTGCGCTTACCGCGCGTTCGTCTTGCCCGTTCTAGCCTCCTCCCCCTGATGTAATTGAAACTAAAACGTTTTCAACGTGCTCGGCACCGGGAATGCATAATGAGACGTCCTCTAATTAGGCCGTCAAAGGATCGTCCCCGGGAATACCGCGTCTTAATACGTGCGCAACGCTCGGAACATGCTAATGCCTCTCGCGTGTGCTCTGGCCCCGAGTCGTGTCTCGCTGTCTTCTCTCCCTTACTCGACAATTACATGGCAAATGGAAAGACGCTGAAATTAATTTCATTTTGTAATCCTTCTTTCTGGTCCATTCCTCTTTTTCTCCCCCTAGTTCTCACTCGGCACTCGACAAGTTGTACATATCTATAGAGGAGCCTCGCTGCTGCCTATATATTATTTATGAATGAATCTCGCTGGGAAGTTGTCCTCTTGCGGAAAGCGATTTTCGCGAGGACGGTTATGTAAATGAAAATAAAGAGGGACGGCGCGCGGCGATGTAAATGAAAACCAACTCTTTTAGGGGAGGGGGAAGGGCGAGAGAGAGAGAGAGAGAGAGAGAGAGAGAGAGAGAGAGAAAGAAAGAGAGCTTTGAGGGAAGTCTCGAGAGCGAATGCAAAAGTACAAAGTGCGTAATTCTGCGATATGCAAATTCAGCTCCGAGTTTTTTTTTTTGACTTTACGGTTTTTCGAGTCAAAAGAGAATTTTTTTGAGAATACGGGCAGTCATTAACTTTTAATAAATGTTAAATAAAATAAATGCATTTCTGCCCCCCGCACGTGTTCCGTAAGCTTAATGTACTTTTTTGCCCATACTGCAATGTTTCTAATATTTTACATTAAATAATTAGGATCTTGAATAATTTTTTTATTTCGTATTTAGATAGCTTATGTAAAGAAACACTTAAGACGTGTTTTTTCTTTTTTCATAAAAATATTATGTTATAAAGTTATACAGAGGCTTAAAGTTTTTATTTTTTATGCATATATAGATATACTGCAGGGTTGCTTTACATCACGAATGTAGACAGTCTTATATAGTTTTGGTTTCGTACAGTCTTCCAAAATATGAAATAAGAAAAAAATGGTGCGAAATCCCAATTCAATTGACGCGATAAAAAAATGTACCATGAATCTCTTAATTTTCATTTGTACGAAAATAGATTGCTCGCATTCAGCACTGACCTGTATGGCGTCGAGCTGGGTAGCATGCAAGAGCACACTGTCCGGCACCGAAGTGACCTGCTGGAAGACCTCGTCCTGCAAACTCGGACTGAAGTAGCCGCCGTCCTCCGGATAACCGGTCATCGTGAAGCTCTCGTTAACCGACTGCTGCTGCTGCAGCTGCTGCTGTTGCTGTTGCTGCTGTTGCTGGACACTCGCCTGTTGCTGCTGCTGTTGTTGCTGTTGATGCTGTTGCTGCTGCTGCTGCTGCTGGGATTGACCGCTGTTCGACACCGAGGTGGTCTGATAAGTCAGCTGGACCCGCTGTCCGGGATCCGAGGTCGCGCGCTTCACCGCCATCTTAGTCGTGCCCTGGCGAGTTAATAAGCGTTCATTCTTTATCGGCGGATTCTCGTCAAGTCCTTGCGGGACTCGAGGTCGTGCAGTGTATCAAATCGACTCTTGTACACTGTGTCCGAGCGATTTGTACAGAGCTATGCGTATAAAAGCAAAAGCGCGCAATAAGGGAATGGATGGTCCTGTGCGAGGTTACCTTGAGTATCATGTCGGCGAGTGCCTGGGCCTGGGCCTGGGTCTGGGCCTCCTGCAGCTGCTTCTGCACGGAACTGGCGTGTCCGGCGATGGTCACGTTGGGCTGGCGGAAGTGCTCGCCGTCCGAGAGACGACGCACCTTGTCGCCACCGGCCAGAGGAGGCGGCGCCGGTACCGCGAAGTTCATCTTGCCGATCACGTGCTGCTGCTGCTGCTGCTGCTGCTGCTGCTGTTGCTGCTGCTGTTGCTGCTGCTGTTGCTGGCCGTCCTGCACACCCGACGATACCGTCGTCATCGTTTGACTGGCGAACGCCGCGGCGTTGGCGCGCTGCTGCTGTTGGGCTGCGTTCGCGTCCGTTGCTGGAATCATAATTGCTGCGGTCAAAATCGCCATTTATTGTATACTCGCTCTACAAATTTAAATAGAATGCTAAGCACTTATTTTACTTTTATCTTTCCTCTAATATTGACTTTATATTTAATCTTACATAATTGAAACCTAATTTAATTTTGTTCTGCTGGGGAAGGAAATAAATAAAAACTGTTCAAAAGCTGTAACAGCTTCAATTAATATCGCGCATCGTCCGCAGTATTCGCGCGAAATAATATTCCATCAAGCATATCGATGTATCTCTCTCTCTCTCTGCGTTCTGAGAAACTATAGTCCGCAATACCGTTTGGCCTAAAGCGTGTGTGTCTGGTCGTTCTTTGAGTCTGGCAGTCGCTATACTGTGTCGCTGTACTATGAGTGTGTGTGTGTGTGTGTGTGTGTGTACGTGTACGTGTATGTGGGAACGGGGCAAAAGAGGCGGTGGAGAGTCGAACGTTAGATATAAATTTAATTAATTTGCGCAGCAGCGCGTGTTTGCCAAAGGGTCGTCGCTATGTTATATATACACTCTGCGAGATTAATAAACGTTCATTATACAGACTTTTATTAGACTGAATGGTTTATTTGAAGGATGGGGAGAGAGATTCATTGTTTGAATAATGCGAAAGTACACGATGAGAGCTTAAGTGCATACAATTTTTTTATCCCCATAGTTTTCCGTACGAGGTGCGTAGCGGAGTAGTATTCGAGCATTACTAATTAGAGTGTAAGACTATGCATTTATTAATCAGCAGCTGATTCGCCGGTTGCTGCTCAAAAGTTCGATTTGTCCCCTCCTATATCTTTATCGCGAGACGCCTTTTTCCCTCGGCTGCACAAGCTCCATTCCTCTATACATGTATATTTATGCGCACGCAGAGCGAAGTTATACATGAATTAATGAGAGAGAGACAGAGAGATAGAGAGAGAGAGAGAGAGAGAGAGAGGGGGGGGGGGAACGAATTCAAAGAGCAACTAGAGACAAGCGCGCGCTTCGCTGCAATTTCCAGCAGACTTGCTCGGTCATTCGAGCGAGCGAAACGTCACGACGAGCGCCGATACGATGAATGGCTGCCGCTGCCGCCTCTGCTCTCGTTTATTTTTCAATCAGAGATTCAACTAGAATGAGTTCCAGAGGGAGAGAGGAAAATATTCAATCAGGTGAACGAGAGAAGGCGAGCAAATATTTGAAGCGACGCGAGCGGTGCGCAATAAGCGGGCAGAAAGAGAGGGGGGAGGGAGAGGGAGAGACAGAGGGAATAAATAGGGAAAAGCAAGGGGTTAGGGAGGGAGGTGGCATTGCGTAGTTCTTATGCGTCGTTTTACGCAGCAACAGCGTGCGATCTCTCGCCGGATCGACATTTTCCACGATTTGTGTTTATCTATATATATATATATATATATATGTACTCGTTGCTATCCTCGTCCGATATGTATCCGATAACGATTTCGACGACTTTTTTCGTATGTGTGTGTATATATATAATGGCACGATAGGCGCACAGAGGAAAGGAACATTCGTATGTACGACGTTAACGAAGGCAAGCGATTCATTGGGCTCTATATATATATCTCTTTGAAATTGGAGAAAGCCACGTCGTTTCTCCAATTTTGACGTAATTTTAAAACGCGTTACGCTGCACGTAACGATAGCTTTATATTCGATCGAGTCAAGTCCGCTATGCTATGCTTGTTTGTACGATGTTTCAGCTGACCGCGTGTGCTTTACTGCGCGCGAGACAAACTTTTTTAATTACAAACGTATATATAGTTCAGAGCTCGACGAAACGTAAGAAATATATTTGACGATGAAAATATAGATATAAATTGACAAATTCACCGAGGTGTGTATATAGGCTCGTAAGGTGAATGAAATCAATCGATATATAAAAGAAATAGAAAATATAAAGTACGAAAATTGTATCGACAACGTTGTAACGAGACAGACAATATAGAGCATTCAAAGCTATATATACTGGATTCCATATCAAAGTCCAATTTATTCCGTCGTATATATTCACTCAATATCGCATCTCGAAACGCGACTGTTCTACGACGGTCGCCTCCTTACATGTCCGACGACTCGCCTATATAACAAAACAGACAAGCTGCGTTCACGATTGATTCGCCTAAGCCGCGCTTATATACAAGGGAGTCAACGTCGCTGCGAATATAGCGTACACAGAGACGCGCGAACAATCATAAAGGATTTTCGGCCAAAGAAAAAGTAGAACTGGCGACTCTATATATACATACATAGGAGTGGGACGAGGATAGCCGGCATTCCCGAGGCAATAGTCGTAAATATTCCAGCGTAGTAAATTTCCCGTTCGATGCTTACGTAGCACCAGCAGCGGCAGCGGCAGCGGCAGCAGCTCTATACGCGTATGTGTGTCCGCGCGCGCACTGCCTGTCTCGAAAATTCGCTTTAATATTTATTTTGCTACTGACAAAAAAAAAAAGAAACAAACACGCGATACGATCTGTGATTTACAGCGCGACGCGGCATTTTTCATCCACCCAACTCTGGAGGGCTATGTATATGTATATATGTATATATGCGGATAGTGCGGTGGGCACGCGCAAAAAGGGTATTGAATTACTTTATCAGGGCGTATATATAATAAACGTGGATATTTATACGCGCGCCGAATCCGAACACCGGTTCTTAATTAATTTTTATACACCGAGGTATCGCGGCGACTGTTCGAGGTGTACTGCATATACGCATCACAAAGCTATACGAAGCACAATACACAAATTGAAAAATCTCCGGTGTGGAAATAAATTCGGAAGAATACTCGCGCGCCGCCATATCTAATTAATATAAGAACAATGAAGGCGTAAGCAAAAGTAATAAGTGCGCGCGAGCATCGAAAGAAATTCTTGGGAATTCTGGCATTGCGGAGAGGCATAGAGAGAAAAAGAGAGAGAGCTTACAGATAGGCTGTGGCATATATGTGCGCAGTGTAAGTACGCGAGAGCGCGAGGGAAAGCTATTCGCGACGATGCGGTATAACGCAGGGACCGTTTATTACCAGACGCGCGCGTTCGCTTTAACCATCAGTAATAACCGTGGAACGCGCCACTGTGTGTGTGGTAAAACTCGCCCTCTTCCACCTCTCTTCCCTCCCCGAGACTTTCAAATCCTTTCGGAACACGCCTCTTTGCCATACCTACCTCTCTCTGCGCTGCACTCCCCCCGTCTTTTTTTTTTCTATTATTTTTCAAACTTGAATTTTCCAATAACATGCCTTTGATGCGGCTGTCCGCGAAGGTTATATAAGCCGCGCGATAGCCGTAGCCGAGAGCAGAGAGAGAGAGAGGGAGCAGAGAGCAGAGAGAGAGAGAGTCTACGCGAGAGACGCGAATGTGGATTTTTACAAATTGGCAATCACCCACTGTAGTCCCGGCAAATTGCTTTCTCAAAGCCCAAGCTAATACGTGCAATGCGGGCTTGGCTTCGTCAGGTGAACCGACTACGTGCTGCTCGCGCGCGCGTGTGTGTGTGTGTGTGTGTGTGTGTGGGAAGCGTACGCTCGCCTGGTCATTAAACGAATTGAAAAGTGGAGGGGAAAAAAAGTCTACGTGCTTCCCTAATTACCGCAAGGTTTTTATATATAGCTGTTCCCTTTCAAGGGAAGAGAGAGAGAGGAAGCCTAGCACGCGGGAAAGAAGTTGGAGATCAGGGAAGCTCGGAAATGACGTTGCTAAATTTTTCCGCAATTTAAGGAGTTTCAAAGTAGCGAATACTTCCCAGAGCTTCTTTATACTTCTCTTTCATGAAAGTTTCTCCCCTCTCTTGTGCCTCTCACTCGCGCCCGCCGCTGGCGGAGGCGAACGCACCGAACGATTCATATTCGATGAAATAATTTCGCTTAAGCTTTCAACGTTTATTATCAAAATGAATAGCGGCGCGAGCGGTGATCGAGATGTCAACGGGGGGAAGAATAAAAATCGTCATTCGGACGGGGAACGAATAAAGTAACGCCGGACGCAACATCGACTGTCTCTACTGAAAATTTCATATCAGGCCAGTCCGTTGAACTTGTTAAAATTAATGCACCAGCAGGCCGGTGATCAGCGAGTGATTTTTGCACAATTATCACTTGTAAACGCTATGGGAAAACAATAAAAATGCATTACAACCTGTTCAAATACTTTGAATATTTGAAATCTCCCCCCCGCTCCCGTCCCCGCTCCCGTCGAATCCGATATATACGTAGCTTTTCACAGGTATATATAAAGAGACATCCCCGAGCGCATAGCGGCAACATCACCGATAAAACGGAAGATTGACGTTCAATGGCGGCTTCGAACAGATTTGACATAATCGTTAATGCATATGTAGGACAGACGCGCGCACGCCGAGCTTTAATGCATCAATTCCTCGAGGCCGCTATAATGATCGCGAATCACACAATAGCAGCTTGATGTGCACGTGGAGCGAAAAAAATCTCCTGTCGTGCGCACACAAATCCGAGTGTCTCTTGCTCGCGAATAGCAACGGCATCGTTATTATTAACGTTGTGTGACGCAATTTCGGAGCGAGCGTAATTTCTAGTACGTGCGTTATTCGAATCCTCGAGGAGGATATATCTGCGCCTTCGGGTTATATCCCATCGATGCAGCGTCTCTCCTTTGCATCGTATCGCTTTATTCTGGGAGAGAGGAAGAGAACTGTAGCGCATCTCTATTGGATCGCAGTAGAGCCTTGTTTGTAATCGAGGAGATTATTCAGATTCGCGATTTGAAATTTTCATCGAACAACAGTTACATTATATTTGCTATATTTTGGCTGCTCGTTAAATTGAGGAGTAGATCGATTTTAATAAAGACTCGTGTCTGAGCTTGTTCAAGTGGAAATATCCCGAGCTCCAGAGGTTCACGTAAAATGATTGCTCTGTATAGTGGAGGGTAATGTTCTTTTCGGTTATTTCATCGAGCAATTGACGCGATAGGGAAAGAGCAAAGTCAAAGGTAAGGTTAAAGTACCGGAAAACCAAGGATCGTGTATTGTAATAATTAACGAGCTCCGAGCTCGAAGCTGTCGAATAACATTCGATTATTTCAAACGCAACAAAACACAATTACAAATGAAGTGGTTCGCAATAAATTGACGGGTCGCAGCAAAAGACGGAAGTATACAGCTCATAAATAACCCATTAGCTCTGTACAAAGCCTTTAACGAGCGCTTAGTAAAAAGCTACGAGCAACTATACGCGTCTCGAAATGAAATCCACAGTACATCAGCATATAGGCATGGGATCCGCTGAAAAAGCTCGTACACAGGACTAAATCCCCGCTGTATTAGCATTCCATTTCGCGCATGTATACGCGCTCACCAAGTGGCATGCTGCAGTGTTCCGCGCGCATATAATTATTATAAATTCGCGGAAAAGAGGTGTAGTAGAGCGGAAAAGCCATAGAGTGCGTCACAGAGTCAGTAAGTAGCTCGTCGGTCCTTTCATTCCTTTTCCATATATATATATATTTACGGTAGTCCCTTTGCCGTATGCACTCGACTTTGGTGCTGTATACGTCAGATGTTTTTTTCACTTTGTGCGCATGGAGAGAGCGAGCGACGAAGGATGAAATCGCGCATAAATCGCTAACGACGCGAGCCGCGCGCGTGCAGGCCGCCAGTTTTGTTTTGATATATATATACATATATGTATATAGATCGGCGCTCAGGTTTCGGGGGCTTCGCGCGGATACGCTACGGGTTTTGATTTATCAGGCCGCGACGCGGACAATGCGCGAGAAATATTTTTGGCGCGCACGCTCGATAAATTATTGCTGGAACTCGCCCAGATCAACGCGCTTTCTTTCTTTCTCTACACTTTTACCTCCCCCCCCACCCCCTCCCCTCACTCTCTCTCTTTTCCGCAAATCCATTTATGTGCGGCACGGAATATATATATGTAGGGAAAGCGCGTATATATGTTGAAGAGGGAAAGAGGGTTAGAAACTCGGTAGGGGAGATTTAACTTTGCGATTTTTAAGCTTTTCGCATCCGATCGATGTGTGTATGCATGTGTGTGTGTGTGATTTGGTTTAATATTTCTTGTGTGTGGCAGGGAAAATGGATGTGTATTGGTCTTGAGAGAGATTCGATTTCATGGCTTTTCGCTCTTTCTCTCTGGCTTCTCTTCCTCGCGCTTTTTTTTTGTAAGCAGATATTTATGGTATCCTACTGTATGCGGGGGGCTATTCTTTTATTTTGTATGAAAAATGTATTAAAGAATTATCGGTTATTCTGCACCCATTGCCGCATCGGATTTTTACCGTGAAGCAAAAATTGTTCAAGAATCAGGATTTTAATATTAAGGTGTATTAAAGTTTCTTAATGATATTACTCGATTTAACAAAATTTAAGTGAAAGAAATTATACGTAAAAAATTCGTCCTGACCCTACAAATGATATTATACTTCAGATCACTCATTATTATCGTTACGTTTTATATCGGATTTGAAATAATAATAATGTTACATCATCCAAATTGACATAAATAAAGAGGGAAAATTCTTCATTTCAAAATATCTCGTTTTTTTATGAGAGCAGAACAGATTTAAAGTGAATCTTTTTTGCTTTCAAAACTCGGTTGCACGTTGTACGGAATGTACAATTGCTAAATTAAAAAGAAATGTCACTTTACCTGTAGTTCTTTTCTGAATAATCTTCTCCTCAATAAGAGCTCGGACACTAACGGAAGCAGTCTGCAGCGGAGGTCCCACGACTTCCTTCTTCTCGCTCTTCTTATTCTCAGCATCCTGAAACAGAAACAAAAAGCAACGCTAATAAGCACTAATCAGTCTGAAACATTTCGATTCATCATGTATATCGACAATCGACATTCTCTCTATACGCCCGGAAAAACCATGGAAATCGAACGACAAAGGGTCGGATATTTGGGCGTCAAAAATTAAACGCTCGCTCGGTCGGTCGCTCGCTCGAGCCCATCAAAATATTTAATCGTAAATTAAAGAGGAATTCGATTCTCTTACACGAGAGGGATATAAATTTAATCATCGCTCGCGCTCGCGGAGCGGCTTCCTCTCTCTCTACGCAAAAATCAATCGAATTCCCAAGAGGACATTGCGCGCTCCCTCTCTTTTTTTTTCTCTCTCGCATGTTTCGAAAACACGCAGTACGTACAGCAGATTAGAACACACGCACACATACGCATACACGCGCGCGCTACACCATATGGGCGCGAAAGAGTAACATTTTGCGCACACCAAAGCGCGCTCTCGTTGAATGATCTTCGAAATTTTTAGCCCCTCTTGCGCACCCACACAGAGACGCCCACGCGCATTTGCGTCAAGCGCCCGTGCAATATACTTTCTCGTCGTGGAAGCTAACTACCCCCCTCCCACTCTCTCTCTGTCATGAGCACATCACCCCCTGTAGAAAGCGGTTGGGCTGGTTGCGCGTTGACAGTCGGAGGATGTATTTTGCCGCCATTTTAATGTATACAATCCTTCGACTTAATGAACCGGGATATTTAGCGGCATTTTTCAGTAAACACCAGTCCAGGTGCACTAGCAGAGGTCATGCACAGGAACTCTCTCCCACTAAATCTGAGCAACCTTTCATCTTTGCGCGGAAGACGGCGATCTTTAGACACCTACTCGAGCAAGATCCTTAGTTATTCAGATACAAGGACTTTGATCTTAGTGCGCCAAACATATTATAGACAAACATATCTTACACCCACACAGGGGACAAACAGATGGGTTTTCTTTATGTTAATTTATTTTGTTCAGTCCCCTAATATACATCGTTTTAATTGTGTGAGTGTATTTATTTGCGTATGTATGCAATGACAGAATGATTAAATTTTGGAATGCAATGTTGACCGATAGATATTGACCACTTAATTTACCATGCTTGTTTGTATTTTAAAATAAGACGCTCTGTGATATTACCTGTTAAATATTCTGAAGACTGATTTTACATTGACTGATTTTTGGATTAAATTTTAACATATGTGATATCATAGATAGTAAGTAAGTGCAATATTTTATATAGAATAATGTAAACGAAGACTGTCTTCATACTTTGTAAAACAATGTTAACTATCTGTAAGACAATAATTGCTACCACTTAATTTTGTATTTAATTGCAAATAAACGAATATCTATCTATCTATCTCGCTCTCTCTCTATCGCCCTCAATTAAACGTTGCAAGCGTGTCCCGTGTAATTTGCGCTGTCGAACTATATAAAGCGGTCAATTTAATTGGCCCCACCTCTCGATTGTAGCCGCAGGCAGCTCTTTTCCAAAGACGCGCGCGCGAACCGCGTCGAAATGGTTTG
>UELU01136327.1:0-11764 GCA_900490025.1 Megastigmus dorsalis | reverse complement strand
GTTCAATTGTTTCTAGTAAAATAACGATGATGTCTATTTGCGATTAAGTATAGTTACTACTTTATTACTACTTTAAATTGGTTACAATAGTTGGTTACAATAGTTAATTTCGATAAATCGCGCTCAGTACAAGTCAAGTGAAATATAAAAAATGTCTAACTGCGTGTTATAAAACTTATCACGAGTATCGCGGAGACGATGTATACTTCCAGAATATCAGGCAGACAAGAGAGCGCTCCTAGTTTTGTCTCCCCTTTTATAGCTCTCCGATTACTGGGTGGAAGGTAAAAAGACGTGGACTTTCGTGGAGGGGGAGGGTGTATGTGAGATAAGGAGTTCGGGTGCAGGCATAGAGGTGCGTTATAATCTCGCTGATTGGTTAGTTGCCCTAACGTTACTACCATATATGGTCATCATTCCTCGGTACTAGCTAAGAATGCTGGTGATATGTGGTGGCGTGTTTTCTTTCGTATTTGAACTTCGTAAATTCATAATCTAGTTGCTAGGCCATACCCTTTACCCTGGATGCCTGCGCCGGCGAATGAGGGAAGTATGACTGTCTTGTCTCGATTGAGGGTTGTAGGTAAGTAGCAGTTGCTTAAGGAGTTACCCTTGATGAGGTAGAGTGTATGGCAGTTGGTACGGTAGTGACCTTCCTTGTCAGCTGTTGATACCTCAGTTGAGATGTGGCGTTGCGTCTTTCGGTTAGTTCCGCAAGACGCGACAATATACACAACATTGACACAATATTGTAATACCATTTACAAAACCTTTTCTGCTGAAAAGAATATGTATGCAATCTTCCCTCAATATTGATAAGAAATAATACAATACTGTCACAACATTGCATTTACATTATGAGCTTCTATGACATAAAAACTACACCGACCAAATTGAATTGAAATATTGCTAACAAGTTAAATAACGTTTTGATAATATTTCCTGTATATTTGACTAATAAATGAAGAATCATACCAATAAATGCAATATTGACCCAATATTGATAAAAGTATCCCAACCTTAATGCAATATTGATATAATATTAGGTTCGCATAAAAAAAAATTTCGAATCTGGAAAAGCAATGGAGAAACGGCAAAAATGGTCTGTGGCAATATTGCCTACATGATGCGTAGAGATTCCCAATATATATGCATTATTGTTCAATCATGCGAATCTGGTGAAAAAATATTGTGGAAATATTGCATAAAGATTGGGTGCTATATGGGACGTTCCTGTGCCGTGTTACAACGTTGCAATTACGTTTAATTAACGTCAATGAAACGTATAATTCATCCACCAAATCTACTTTCGCATATTTAATAAAGTTGCAGCAACGTTGCTGTTACTTATCCGATCCAACGTGCTGTATACGTAACGGAACCTTGCAGATACGTTCACGTCGCGTTTTTAAAACGTAATACATGCGCCAACAAAGCGGACATTTTCACCATTCAACCAACGTTGCTGCAACGTTACTACAACTTTAAAAGTTACGTTGCTTCGTTACAAAGTCACCGTTGCTGCAACGTTCCTGCAACGTTGCATGCTATCTGGGATTTTAAAACAAACAAGAATTTTAATTGTCTTAAGGGGAAGCCAATGGAGCATAGTTATGAGCAATTACCGTTTCAATATTTCAATTTTTTTGCATTCAGCCCAATTTTTTATAGTAAATCTAATTGGGCCCAACTTGCAAAATAATAAAATATTAAGAATTGATCGAAGAAAGTATGAAATCGTAAATGTCTGTAACTGTACTCATCCAGCTCCTCCTTACATTCCAGCACAAAACTTTTATATAACGAAATCAAATTAAAACCATAAAAAAGCAAGAAAGACATTTAACGAGAAAATCCATGTGCTCATGTAAAAGTGACATTATAGATCGTTCATTTGAATGAACCCGCTTGAATATGTCAAGTTCAAAGCTTTTTACCCATTGCGCATGCGCGTGACCGATATCCGGCGCGGGAGACAGTCCACGCATGCGCACAACTTGCACAATATCATCTTCTGGCTGCAAAACAGATTTTCTCATTTCTAAAGAAAATCTGTACGATTTTCCAATATCTGGAAACGGAGCTGAATAAAACAACTCGGGAGCAGATTTTTGAGCCCCTAAATGAAAGCGAAAAGGAAATTTAAGGAAATATGGAGGTTATAAACATTCAATTTTATTTTATATTTTTATGAAAAAACTATAACGGACCTGGCAAAAAAGAATGCGTAGCTGAATGAAGCTAATTAGGATTGTGACGTACCCATGCACGCCACAAGGAGTTTTTTTTTTTTATGGTGGTTAAAAAGGGAAAAATTGCTTCGCGACCATAGACAGGCTCCAGATCTCGCTCCCGAGGTTAGAGACATCGAGTTCGGGGCCGTCACCCGTCCGTGAGCCGGCCAGAAGACTGCCGTCAGTCAGGGCCGGAATGGGTGGGACCCATCACTTCCGAGGCATCCGTCAGCGTCCGGCCAGCTAAACCCGAACCCCCAGTTCCTTGATCCGCGGTTGATAAATCAGCCGAGGAGCAAGCAACTGTAAAATCCATCCTCTTCACCAAACCGACCCGGGACTGTTGTGCACATTACTTCGGGCCGGCCGGCGTGTCTATGATTCTACGTGTCTATCGTGTCTGTTTAGTCATATCCACCTCTGTATCTTCACCCATCCGGGCTTCTCGTTCTCCTCCGAGGCAGGTTTACCTTCGTCTCGGTTTTCTCTTCGCCTTTTGTAGCGCTCGCCTGAAGACTTTGCAGTCTCCGGCCCCAGCGGTAGCTCATCATCCTGATACGGATGTGACCCGCTGCGAGGAGCGTATCCGCCTCGATTATCTCCAGCATCGCCGTCGCCAACTTAAGTCCTCTTCTATTAGGTCCCATCACCCTGATCGTCCTCTCCCGTGCTGTTGAGCCAAGCGCCCTGTCGAGGGCCTGCTCCACCTCTCCCACTTCGGTTAGGGAGTCAAGGTCCCTGAATTCCAGGGTGACCTTACCCCCGTCCGCCCTAACCGTGTCGATGCCGGCCACCGTTATCTCTAAATTGGCCGCGAAGGCCCCTCGGTCGGAGTTCCTCGCCAGCCGGAGCAACACGTCGCCCCTCTCTGTCTACATTGCGTCCAGAACCCTCGTGTTGCAGCTATCTGGGTTGATCTCCTTGCGTATCTTGCCGAGGACGCTGGCATAGGTCTGCCCTTCGGACACCTTCACTGTCATCGTCGTTGGCCTGGTGTTCTTCCTGCTCCTTTCTGTTCCTGCGTGTTTGGGGAGGGGGGGCCTCGTAGCCGGGGGTTCCTCTCTCCTCTGCCCGTCCTTCTCGGCGTGCCGTCTGGCCGCTTCTCCATCTTCCTTCTTCTCTTCCGGGCTGCTTACTGGGCTCCTTGTCCTCTTCAGCTTCTTTGCAGCGAGGACAGCATCCCGTAGGAGCTGCCCCTGCATGCGGCTTCGTATCGTCTTTCTGGCATCTCTAGCTTCCTCCGTGGTTATCAGCCCTTCTTTCCAGTCGTGCCGCCTTTTCGTGTTTTTTCTTTTTGAGCATGACCCATTCGTTCATACTCTTCAAACCCTCCTTTATTGTTCTAGCAACGTACTTCTGCACGTCGCAGGCTTCCAACATCTTCCGTATCTCTTGCTCGGCTCGTAGGAACAACTCCGCTTGTTCTTAGCGAATACTTACTATTTCCGCCCATTCTTTCTTGCAGAGTTCTATGTCCTGCGCGGTACCGTTGCTGAACGCGCTTACGTAACTGCAGTCGCTCTTTGCGCTTGTCTCGCTGACTGTTCGAGACCTAGAGGTCCCCGCTCCTTCCATCCTGGGCACTTGCAAAGTGCTCATCTCAGCTGTTTTGTTTTTTAATTGTATTTCTTCCACCTTGTTCCCAAGAGTAGCTAGGGAAATGAAGGTCCACCCCCGCAGAGCCCCGCGTGCGGGGGTAAGGCTGGTTACTCTGGGAGGTCGCCTGGTATCCCAGAGACACTGTTCCCGGCACCACTCCCCTGGTACCACGCAGCCCTGGTCACGGTAGTTAACACCTTGGCTTGGGGCCTGTATCCTAGACGTGGAGCCCATTGCGGGGGTGCTACCATCCGGGCCAGATGGTCCCCGGTTTTGTCGCTAGGTTCTGCTCCTAGTGCCAGAGCCTCTCGTTAGCCGTCTCTGTTATAGCGTTGTTGCAAGTGCATTGACGCGATAGAAAGCGTTGCCCGGTGAGCGCGTGCTAAGCGGACGCCAGAGGTTGGACTTTACCCTGAGAAGTGTGACCACAAGGGCCACCCCTAACCGAGTGGGCTCACCGCCACGAGGAGGTTAGCACGAAGGAATAGGGCAGGGAGTAGGGAAAACTTAACACCAGGGCAGCGAGCCACGAGCACTCTCCCGGGGCAGTATTGCATCCCAAAGGATACATGCACTAACCCGGATGTACTTTGTTTTCTCGGTGCCGAACGCGACGACATGTTAGCACACGGCTAGCAGACCACGCGACTGGCCAGCCGCCATGACACCCCGACAGCCATGCGCGATGACCGTCAGGAACGCGAGGCAGGACCACCCGGATGACGTCGCCGAGTTCCGACGTTCTCTGTTGCAGGTGCAGAGGGAGATAGCGACACCGATTATGCACCACGAGCACACACACATAAGCACGCGAAAAATATTGTTAATAAATTTACAGAAAGTTATGTATTAATTTTTAAAAAAATATAATTGATAATTATAATCATTTATCAATTATATTTTTTAAAAATTAATACATAACTTTCTATAAATTTATTAACAATATTTTTCAACTACTTAACAATAGTTATTTATTATAATTTCTTTTTATAAATATTTACTATATATCGTTGGGGCTTAAAAATTCTATGATTTAAATAATATGTTTTCGTTTTAAATAAATAAATCTTTGTGGGAAATGGATCTCAATTATTTGGTTCGAAGATTCGGTCTTTTATCTTCGAATCTTGTGTGGTTCAGTTGTAACGTCGCATCTTCTGCGCGTTACGTAGAGTTCCCCTCTCTCGGCGGTGGGCTACGCCGCCGCCACCGCTACGCACGTGCTGTTGAAACAGTTCTGATTGGTCCGCGCTAGTCGGTATGCGTGTTACGGCTCGCGTTTGCTGAAAAGTTTGTGCGACCACCTATACAACGTTACAATATCTATGGGCGGGTATTTTTTTTTTTCCAAAATCTAAAATTTTTGCGGCCAGGGTCAGGGGGGTTCTCCCTATTCATCTCTGACTTCACGTCTTCACCGTGGGGCGTGGGCCCTCACCCATCTGTTATACGAATCATAGATGTCGGACAACCATCTTTTTTTACGCGGAACAAAGTACAGCGTAAATCACAAAGAACATATCTTTATGTGGACTTGCTGTTGATGCACCGCATACAGCGTACCGCATACCGCGTACCGCGTACCGCATACCGTGTACCGTGTACCGTGTACTATTGGAAAATAGCACAATAAATTTTACCGAAACTATTTTCATGCTATTCTCAGGAAATCGTTGATTACTTTAGAAATCTGACCATGCTGCTAATTAGAGGTAATTTTTTATGCCGAGCATTTGCAATATTAACTATTATTAACAGAGTATAATTTATGAATAGATTTCTCCATATATTTTCCATTTTCTAGGAAAATAAAGGCGGAGAGGATTAATCGGAAAATGTTATATGGTACGGAGCAAATTAAAGCCTATCGATTTCTGTGTCGGAAATTCTTTCAGGTGCAATGTTGCCGGCCAGCATTCCGTGGGTCAATATACCTAGTGAAAATATAGACAATATGATTATATGTAAGTTGTCTTTTTTTATTTTATTCTAAACTAATAACAGTTTATATTCAGTTACTTGATGGTAAAAGTATGTATTTTAAAAAGGAAACAAATATTGAGTCAGACAATAAATTCGTATCCATGCATTAATTTAAATAATTAATTAAATACTTGGATTCATAATTTAAATGTGATGAAAAATTAAAAATTCAGGTAAGAATTTACAATATATTATTTGCAATAAAAAAACGTCGTGGTACATTGATAAAAAATGTATATCGATTGCTTCAAAAACTTTTTCAGAAATAAAATTTAAGTCTAACTTCAGGGGACGCTATATGAAGAATGTATTTTTAACTTTAAAACATAATGTAATATTTGTTTAATGAATTCAAAAAACATAAAAATGTTGGTTATTATTTTTCATTGACAGGACATTGGTTTGGTCCTTAATATTAAAATAATATTATATTATATTATTGAAATCAGGAATACATAAAACAGCTATAGCGAATGTTTTCCATCTCATGCTATAATACAATAGAAAGTTTGTTATGTACAATATGTTACAGTACATAGTTATTTTTAATATATATTACTCTTGCATATTGCTCTTATTTAGCAATTATTATGTATTAAAAAATACTTACAACTATATTCATATTCGTAAACTGTTACAATAAACTGCGATAGTTAAAATACTGTATTATTACAGTTTTTAGAGTAATAATAGATGTTAGTCATCTGTATGGCAGTATCTTATCCCCAAAGGCAATTGTAGGAAAGTGTGTCTCATTGTGTGAAAGAGCATTAATGGGCACATCTATTATACTTTTCAGACTGCTATTTAAATACAGTGGTAGATTTTTATGCACTTTTGCATATTTAAAAAAAAATGAAAAATAACAACAAAGATTAGAAGTTATTTTAACTACTAGCTAAAGTTAATAAATGTATCTAAATAGAATTCGATACGTATTACTAGAAAGTCATGAAGACTATTAAAATTCAATAAGAACTAATAAATAGAGATAAATAAAGATAAATACAAATAAAAATTTAATACTCAATGATACTTATAACAATTTTGAAAAACTATTTTATTCTTATTTGTCAGTATTTTTTTTGTATCAGTTCTCACCAGTTTTTATTTATTTTGTAACATGAAATTTATTTTTTATGCTGTTTAGTTTTATTTGAAAATTTTTATATATATTTAAGAACCCTACTAAAATAGTCATGAAAATTCATATAAGTTTTTTTGATAGGACCCGATTAATTAATATAATTTAAATGCTACAAAAGTTGCTAATATTACAAAATATAATATGGAATCGTGTATGGTTATATTTGATATGAAAAAAAGAATTTTTATTTTTATTTGATATATGAATTGTTTTTGAGTTTAACCTTCTCAGACTATACACTAAATACTGCTCAACTTCATTGACCTATTACTTATACATTTTCCTTTACTCCACTCTGTACTCTTAGAATCAATTAGAGATGCATGAATGATTTAAACAGTGAATACGTTGTTTTATGCTGGAAAGATAGCTAATGATTAATAATCAAAAGAGTGCAGTGTCAATGCAATAAATAAATCAAAATTCAATACCTAATTAAGTAGAAATCAATCAAAATAGAGTAGAAAGTGAATTTAGAGGAAAAGTTGAGTGTTAGTGAGCAAAATAATGAAAGTGTAATAAAATCTTCAGTATTAAAAGAGTTGGGAAAGAAAGATAAAGACAATAAGAGAAGAAGGTACAGAGAAAACTCAGATCAGAAAAGTGAGTTTAGAAAGGACTAGAGAAATGAGAGGTAAGGAAGATTGGAGATTGAGAAATGGGATTTATAGAATATTAAAAGGAAAGAAAAGAGAAATAAAGAAAGGAACAGACACAAGGGGGAAAATGAAAAAGGCGAGGGAAATATTGGAAGACGTATTAAAGAAAATACAGGAAGACAGAGAGGAGATAAAAGAGCGCATCGAGGAGAGCATGAGAAGGAATAAAAAAACAACAAAGAAGGTAGGGGAAAAGGTAAAAAAATGTCAGGAAGAAATGGAAAAACTGAAGCAAAGATGGGAAGGACACGAGACCAGGTGCAAAATGGAATGGAAAAATGAAGACGAAAGTTTGGAGGACATGGAAGAAAGGATGGAGGACTTGGAAAAAAGGACGGAAAATTATGAGAAACTTACAGAAGAATATGAAAGAAAAAGGATTAAAAACAATGTATTCTCAATGTAATCTTCAATAACAGGGATTGAAGATTGGGATGACAAGAGTAAGATAGAAGAACAAGTCAAAAGGTGGTTTGAAGAAAAGTTGGAAATTAATCCGAAAATAAAAAGAGTGTGGAAAATAAGGACAAAGAAAAGTTTGATAGGAATAGAATGTGAAAGTTTGATTGAAAAAATGAAAATTATGGTGAATAAAAAAAAGTACCAGGGTATATATAGAAGGGGAGCTAACAAAACAGGAAAGAGAAATACAGAGGGGAATTAGGGAAAGGAAAAAAATAGTGATTGAAGGGGAACATATCATAAAAGTAGCATATGGCAAGCTTTACGTTGGAGAGGATATTTTGGTATGGGATGAAGAGGAAAAAGGTTTAATCTGGGTTAATGATATAATTGATTGCAACAAATTCACTACCTTTTGTCTTTATAGTTTTGTTAATTTTTGGCTGTGCTATATTTTTTTTTCTAGTCTTACTGTTTGACTTTATATATTTGTCTTTTAACTTACCATAATGAAACAGTAAAGATTCTAGTTTAAAACAGTCTTTTAATTTTAGTGGCATGTTATCATATTTTTTGCCTTTAGTTATTATTTTAATTAACCTATTCTGTATATTCTCAATTATGTTCATGACATTATTATATGCACCACCCCATGCTACTATTCCATAAGTAGCTATTATGTATTATGTATTATGTATTATATAGTACATACTATGGAAAAAAGCATAAAAGAGTGTCAGTAAACTTTTATAATCCATTATTTTTGATAATTTTTTTGCAATGAAAATCAAGTATCTAGTCTTTTTTATTATGTAAGTAATCTGTTTGCCCCATTTCATCCCTGGAGAAAATGATCTATTGAAATCCATTGGAATTAATTAATTTTAAATCAATACCAATCTATTCCAATAAATGTAATCGGTTACTTAAAAATGCCTATTGAAATTCAATTGATTCAATCGATTTCAATAACAATAAAATTGAATACTCAATTTTAGCATTCGTTCAATGAGATTTCAATTCATTTCAAAATAAATATTTAATTAATCTATTTCAAACTATAATTTATTACTTATATATACATTTGTATTATTTTACATTGATAATCTACATTTTTTTTAATTGTAATTTTCATTATATTATGTATTAATTATAAAAAATGTCTGCTATAACATTTTTCAATTAACAATTAATAATAAGAATAACTTTAAATTAATTGAAGTAAGTAAGTGCTTCATGCATGTATTTATGATGCAAATATTTTTATATGTACTTATTGAATTTCAATTAAGTCAGGCAGTGTACAAAGGTAGCTTGCGTTTTCATCTTTTACTGGCATTATTTTTTGCAGTACGTTGTTAATAGATGTTGTTAAAGTAACATTTTCATATTCTTTTATTATTTTTATTATATGCGAAATTCCAGGGTAAGATTCTTCAATATAATTTCAAACATAATGCCAAACGCAATATGAAATTTTCAATTTGCAATTTTGAATCGTCTGCAGTGTTGGTCATGTAAAAATATTTTTTCAGAAACTGTTCTTTAGAAATTCGTATGTTTTTTTCTGTATATATTCGAAAAATTTTCTAATTTTTAATTTACTTCAATAGTTTTTCAATGTATGTAAAATTTAAAATAAAATTGAAAATCATAATTGAACCTCATTAAACTCTATTAAAATTGATAGAAAATTATTCAAAGTCTTCCCAATAAGCACACACTTTTCAGAAAAAAGAATTCTATAAGTAATCTTAGATGTCCTTAAAATAATATTACTTATATATAATTGTATTAGCGCTTAAAAACTATTCTTTTTTAGAAAAACAATATTATTTTTATCACATTATAAGAATTACTTTAAACGTATTAAAAAATTATTTATAAAGCATTCTTTTTTTGTAATTTATATGAGTAGTAGTGGTACATAATTTCCAGACAGTGTCTGGTTAATATTTTTAGATAAAGAAATAGCAAATAATTGCGGAATCGTTAGCAGTGTTTGCAGCCGCAGAGCAAAAAATTGCGTACTTTTTCATTTAACCAAAAAAAAAAATAATATGTCAATTGCTGGCGAGGAATTTCCAAAATCGTATTAAATAAAAATATATACAACTTTAATGTATAAAACTAGCACGAATCGTTTGCAGTGTTTTGGCCGGTTACGTAGGTAATTGAATTCTATCGAAATTCGTACCGTTTATTTAGTAATTAATTAATATTTTATTTTCAGCTCTCGCTAATTTCTCGGCTCCGTGAAGCAAGTTGCGCGTGCGCAAAATAAAGTACTGCGCACGCGCATTAACTCATAGGTGCTATGTGCATACACATTAGCTGATTTGAAAATAATAATAAAAGGAACACCATTATTCAGTGATTATATATATAAGTAGTGATTATATTAAAAAAAAATTGAAATTAGTTTATGAAAAAAAATAATAACCTTAAAAGAAAGCTGTACAAAGTGAATAGGTTTATTCTTTATTTGTGAAAGATCTAAAGCACTGTAGAAGAAGAGATTATGAAGATACTGTAAGATCTGAGATAATTATATATATTATATTTATATATATTCAGCGACCGGAAATAGAAGCAGGCGCCGCAGGCGAACATCATTGGGGTCGGGGGTTGTGGAGTTTTAGTTTATTATATAATTGGCACAACTTTCATTTCGTAAAAACCCAGCCGATATGTATATATATTCGTATGTGCGTGATTCTGGGATTCTTAAAAGATTGTTCATAAAGGCTGGGTTTTCGCGAAATGAAAGTTGTGCCAATTATATAATAAACTAAAACCCCACAACCCCCGACCCCAATGATGTTCGCCTGCGGCGCCCGCTTCTATTTCCGGTCGCTATTATGTATTATAAAATACGAAAATGTTACTAAAGAAATAATGTGATACGCACCAAATTATCCCAGAACATGACAATCCATCTATTTTTTTTTCTGGGATCTCCCAGAAAGACGCATTTATCCCAGAAAGTAACAATGCATACTAAACATCGTCCCATAAATATCAGAACTTGCCTATTTATACATATATAAATATAGTATATATAAATATCTTAGATCTCCCTACTGAAAATTATCGCATGATTAGTCATATGATTTATCATATGATTTATCATTGGATTAATCATATGACTTTATCGAATGATTTATCATATGATTAATCATGTGATTTATCATACGATTTATCATATGATTAATCATGTGATTTATCATATTAATCATGTGATTCATCATGCAGATGTAATAGTATTTAATTATTTAGGAATACTTCTCATTTATTTCTTATGTAAATCAAAAGAACATTTCGATATAAATGTGCGAGTAGGGAATTCTCGCATGCGTGCAAGAATCGCATGTTACGCGTGCAAAAAAAACGAAAAATCGTGTTTCATCCATGAAGTTGTAAAAAATAATTATTAAACTTGACATTACCTTTTTATCGTCGTGCATCACGGTTTCATCCTTTATAGGGTACAATAAAAATGTACTCACAATCCCTATATAAAAAAGTGATGACCGGATATTATGAAGCCAAGATAAACGTTCTGTGATTGGTTCATGTAGTGCGCATGCGTCTAAGCCATGAAGTCTAATCGTCTTCTAAGTTAGAGTGCTCGACGCGCGCTGTGCAAACTCTAGTTAATATTAAATTTGTGAAAGTCAAGAGGAAATAAATTGGAAATACACATAAATATATCCATAAATATTAATTTATTTAAAAAT
>UELU01136326.1:1192-11661 GCA_900490025.1 Megastigmus dorsalis | reverse complement strand
GTATCGACCTGCTCCAATTACAGGGCCTTGACCTACTTCTCTTATCTTGATTGGCTCGATAAGCCACTAGGGTCAAGGTTACCACGCTCGTCGTGGCTGGCGCCAGATTCGAAATCGCAATTACCTCCTCGCTCATTGGCTGACAATCGATCGACTACCGGCCTATGCTGCATACAGCGCGCGCCGTGCGCTGGGAAAGTTAAAGCCGAGAGAGAACGATAGCCCTTTTCCTCTCCACGCACTCCGCTCTCTCTCTCTCTCTCTCTCGCTGGCATCGACGCGGCGCGGCTGCGCGGCGCGAGCTATCGCGCTCTCCTCTTCACATGTCCATCTGCCGTAGCTGAGTGCGCTCTCGCCGTCTCTTGACGCTCGGCTCTCCCATGGCCGGATGACAGGTGCGTGCCCTATCTCTCGCACTCACGACGCTCTCTCTCTACCGGTTTCAGCTCTCGGTGACGCTGCCGCTGGTGCTGTCTCTCGTCCTCTCTCGCGGTTGTTGCGACGCCGAGCCCGGCGCTCGCTCTCTCCGTGCCGTGCTGTGCCTGCGCTGCTCGCTGTCGCTCTCGTTGGTGAGTCCAGTGGTTCGTTCTGTCCTCTCCTCTCCGCTACAAAAACATAACCCCAAAATCCCTTCGTTAGTTCTCTTTCCTCCTCTCTTTCCTCCGGCTGGTGCCCGACGTCGATGCTGGTCATCCTCGAGGGACGGCTTAGCTTTTCGCCTCTTTACTTTTCCCTTGTGACGGATTTGCACCGTCACAAACACCCCCACCCTAAACCGGACCATGCGTAAGCAGTGGGCTGCCTGTTTACTAAAGGGAAATTTTAAGTGGGCTTCATGCGCCTCTTTTTTGGAAACAAAAAAAAAATTTGTGAGCCTCGTTCGACGGACACACGCCATCAACCTCGTCACCAACCGCTCCTTTCAAGTACATTTTCACTCTAAATTACCCTCACCTCACTCGAACACTCTCTCACATCAAATTATTCGTCCCTATCTAATGCCATCACCTCCCTGGTGCTACTTCTTCCTTATACAAGTATCCATTCACACATCCTCTCACTACATTCAGAGGGCTGACATTACAGGACTGATTAGAATGATGGATCTTTCCAAAATCGCAACTTATTGGCCATTTATTGACTTCCGACTCTACCTTCTCCTTCCTCTGTCGACAGACTTCCTTGACTCTACCGGCACTCACTGCACTGACTCTCCCGATCGATCCATGTGTACTCCACGGCATAACACTTAGGGGTCGTTCGACGGGCGGTTGGGGCCTACGAGGGGGGGGCCTAACCTCGGGGAAACGAACCTCTTCAACTCCAACACATGTGATTTCGTTATTCGACGACTAACTCCCCCACCCTGGCCTAAAACTTATACCGTAGGCGACCGTATATCCATGATCTCGAATGGTCCTTCATATTTGGAGGCAAGTTTGGCATTAAAATTCTGGGCTGCATTTGACAGCACGTGTACTCTCCTTAGTACTTTATCTCCGATGTAAAACCTGACATTCCGCTTGTCCTTGTTGTAGTGCCTCTCCTGCTTACCCATGGCCTTGTCCAGATGCCTCGCAATTAGATCCCTCAGCGCGTCTAGCTTCTTCGCTCTCTCTCTCTCTACTCATTCCTCTGGGTCTATTCTCTCTACCGGCACGCTATCTTCTACTTCCCTCCTCAGACTCCTCACTGGCCTTAGATGTCGCCCATAGTTTAAGAAGGCCGGTGATACCTTGGTTGACGATTGGGTCGCGGTGTTGATCGCGTGATGAAGCTTGTGAAGGTTCTGATCCCACTCTCGCTAATCCGTATCGATGAGCACCGCGCCATCCTCTTTGCCAGTTTTCCTTGCCAGTTTGGGAGAGAAGCCACGAGGGAGAAACTAAGGAGGAGGGAGCGCCGGAGAAAGGAGTAACTACGACGGCAAATGGCGCCAGCCAACGTGGGGTCAATCCAATAGACGCGGCGAAATATAACGAACACGTGTTTGCTGGTAGTTGGAAGAAGTGGGCCGGAAGTTGGGCAGTGGCGAAGTGGTCGCGAAAAATTTATGGGGACGCGAACGAAGGGAAACAGTTTCGGATTTCGTGTTCAGACGAATATTTTAGTCGCGAAGTCGCCACAAAAACTTCCGTTGAGAGTAGTATTAGGGAAAATTATAGTTTACTGCGAGAAAACCGCCGGCAGCCAGGTAACCGAATTGTGGTCGGTTAGGGGACGGGCGGTCGCGAGCAAAATTTTAAAATTTCCTATTTTGTGTTTTTTTTGTGTGGATAGCAGTGAGTTGAAAATTTCCGTGCGAGCGTGGGAAATTTTCCGAGAGAAGTCGGCCGGAAGAGAGAGGTCGGAAGTAGCAACCGTTGGGCCGGAAGTTGAGGAAAAGTAGTGTTAAAATTAAATTTAGGAAGTGTAGCGTACGTGTTAACCGTTTGCATGTGCGAGAGAGAGAGCGGACGTTGATCAAGCGATACAAGTACCTTAAGAGCGTGCGTTATATGTGTACAAATGCATGAGTATCTTGAGCGTGTGGATTGAACCAGATTAAAAATCGTAATGCAAGCCCCCAGATATTGTGCCAGGAGTTTATTTATTATTTGCGACGTTAGTTATTTTAAATTTTCTGCCATAATAAATATATTTGTATTATATATATATGTCGATGTATGTGTATGTGGTCGGAAGAGAGTAAGGGAGAGCCGGTTGATTTCGAGTTTTCAGGAAGATTATACATCAAGACTGCCTTCAAGATTTTCATTTTCTTTTCTTTGTTCCCCTTCTAGGAAGAGTAACCAACGGTAATCGCCCTTTACGATTTTCATACATATATGTATATAAACTTGAAGCTCTTACACCATAAGCCCAATATTATCGAGTTGAGTATTTATAGGAATAGAAAGATTCTTTTCTATCCTGATCTTCTTACAAAATAATTATGTAACACATATAAGGCTCTTAATCATATGTAAGCTCGACGGCCTTCTCGAGTATAATATTATATTGATTTTAAAAAGTCGTTAGCATGTTTTTTCTCATAATCAGAAAAGCTATAAAATTATTTTTAAAAACGGCCAGGATAGGCAAGATTTTTTGACCCTATCACGTAAGATGGTTCTATCGGTGGATGCCGTATCAAATTGGATGGCCCGCACGTTACTACCTATGGGATTTGAAACTGCGCTGAACTCGCTGGTACTCAAAGAATACTATCACAAGGAAAGTCTATACCCTCCGAGCAATCGAAAATTCAGTTAATTTTTAGGCCTTAAAATTTAACCTTTATTTCATTTGAAAAACCCGATCATAATTAATTGAATTTTTTATTGTTCATAACTTTGGAATGAAAAATACTAATAACTCGTTATAAAATTCAAATAAAAGCTTATTTTCTATACTTTTGATATTTCTTCTGTAACATTTTATACAATGTATATTGGCCTTAAAGCATACCAGGTTTAAAAACAACCATAATTCTTCATGTGTTTTAATTAAATGGACCTTAACTCGAGGTCGAGGGCCCATTGGCACTAATGTTAAGACATATGTCTCATATTTTTTCTAAAGAATGTGTCTGTAAAGTTTTAGTAAAATCCGTGACCTGGTGGGTGCAATAGACTCTCCTTACAAGTAAAATATTCCCAAAAAATTCAGGGAAATTCTTCGACTCATCTAGTTTCCTAAGTATATTCTTAAAAACAGAAAAGTGTATTTGTTTATTTACAAAAATTTTAACTTAAAAACAAAACTTGAAACGACAGAAAACTGTTATGAATTTTCGAAATTTCTAACTTTTTTTATGTCATTGTTTATTTACATCTTATAAATGAAGCCACGAATTTTTTATGTTATTTTTTTTATTTTTTCATTAATAACTTTCAAAAATGGTAGGTAACTTTGGTACCCTACAGTGCTAATCGATTCAAAATTAAACCAGCTTTGCTTGTAATAGATGATACACATTAGTTTGTATCGTATTTTTCTATGTTATTATTAAAAGTAAAGTGTATTAATTTAATGCTAATAGGGAAAATGCATGGGTAGCATTAATTTTACACATTAATATTGTGAGAAATAAAAATTCTCTCAGTAACAATACACAAGAAAAAAAATTGTAATATAAACCAAAATCTTCATATGATATTGACTTTTCAGAGTGTATAAAAATTTAAATATTTCTAACAGATGGTAAGTGACTTATTGACTAATTGCAACGAATAGCTTAGAAAATAGCGGGTAATAAATAGTTGCCTATCATCTCTCCCGCATGTCAAATACTGAAACTTGGAAGTGCCATAGAGAGAAAACCAGGTACAAGAAATCACTCAAATTTTGACAGAATTAGTATATCATCATATAGCGCTATGCTAAATTTTAAATAAAACTAAAAAAAAATGTTTACTCCGTAGATATACCAATTCGTCGCATTCATAGTTTTTGAAAATATGAAAAAATGTAGCTACTAATGTTAATATTTCCACTGATAATTTTGTTTCAATTAAACTTCAATTCACTTTTTATACATCTCTTTAAAATTGGGATATCGCTATTGGAATATTTAATGATATTAAACATGCAAACCTATCATAATTCTCGTGTGAGTGTATTAAAATGTACTGCAATATCTGGTACATTGGCAATGAATGTATG
The DNA here is from genome assembly GCA_900490025.1 of Megastigmus dorsalis. Lineage (NCBI taxonomy): Eukaryota > Metazoa > Arthropoda > Insecta > Hymenoptera > Megastigmidae > Megastigmus > Megastigmus dorsalis. The sequence continues at coordinate 7,014 of UELU01136326.1, read as the reverse complement.
TTACTTTAGATTAACGGGTAAAATGTACTGGTAATCATATACTGCTGTTATAAATACTCGTAAAATATTCTAATAAGCAGTGTAGTATTTTCGTTCCTACAATAATATTATAACAAAAATATTATCTCGACACAATCTCCTTTCAAATTGAATTGTGTTCTTTTCGAGATTCATTATTAACAAAACTTAATTTTCACACTTAAGTGTCACCTAAATGTCATTTTCTTAAGTAATTACATTAATGCTTATGTTTTAAAATTCATTAATTAAGTAATTATTAAAGATTTTTTACATATTACTTAAACAATTACTTGAGCAGTAACTTAAGCCACTGCAAACAATAATATCCAAATATGTACATTAGTATAATATATTATCATTTTCAATTACTTTTTACTCTTATTTTGGTAATAAATAACAATCTTTTGCGCATTCGTTGTTAATAGGCGGGCCTAATGGATTCTTCACTCTGGGAATAACAAATTATATGAGTTGAGTAATGTGACACTTGACAACAAGCACATCTGCTCAAAACACTTTACAGATGATAACGTCAAATCCGCAAACCAATCAGGTATGCGGAAATTAAAAGGTACTGCAGTTCCTATTGATAAGGCTATTCTGGATTCAGAAAACATTGACAATGTTACTGATGAACATGTTGGCAGTCTAAGAATCGATGATTCAAATGATAATGTTGTACATGAAAAAGTAGCTACTGATTTAGAATTACCTTCTCTTGTTGAAAATGTACAGCCAGTGTTAATCGATTTAGATAGGACAACGTGTTCTGATGTACTAAGTTTACATAAGGATGACGAAGCGATTAGTGCAAGTACTAGTAGCCAAACTACTGATTCGCAACTTGAGCTGAATGATTTAAATTATCAAGACCATTAAAAAAATTACAGGATGAAATTGCTTCTTTAAAAAAAACAATTAATTAAACAGGAAAACTGTACTATTAACGCGAAAAAGGCTGCGGAAATAAAAGTAAAAATATATCAGCATAAAGTTGAAAAATATCAAAGAATCGTTTTAAATAAAAATATATAAATCGCTAGTCTAGAACGTAAAATGCAGAAAAATGAAGAAGAATCGACATTTTATAAAAATTTTCAGAAATTAAATGCGGAAGTTCTAAATTTTTTCAAAATGCAGGTAAATCATATTAAACGTAAAAAATGGATAAACCAAGAAAGAGAATTCGCCGTATCATTGTTTTATAAATCTTCTAAAGCATATTGTTTTTTACGCGATCAAAATCATTTCGCTTCACCGTATATTTCCAAAATAAGAAGATGGGTTAATGAACTTGATTTAACACTGGGAAATATGGATAATTTGTCCAAATTATTAATTGAAAAAGCAAAAGCTATGACTCTTAAAGAAGGCGAATGTGTATTACTACGGGACGAAATGAGTATAAAGTCTTGGTTAGAGTATAACACTAAAAAATATATAATTGAAGGTTACGCTGATTTTGGAGAACATGGTCGATCATCACTTGGAAACCATGTTTTAGTGTTTATGCTAAGAGGTAGGCAGCACGATTGGAGACAACCAATCTGTTACTATGTTTCCCACAACAGCGTAACTGGAAAGCTATTAAAATCTCTAATTTTAGATGTTTTAGATGAGATTTAAAAAACGGGCTTGATAGTGAAATCGATGGCTTGTGATTTAGGAGCTCCGAATCAATGCGCCGTAAAGATGTTAAATATAACAAACGAAAAAACATATATCGAGCAGTATAATCGTAAAATCTTTTTTAATTTTGATGCTCCTCATTTAATAAAATGCCTCCGCAATACTTTTCGAAATCGCACATTAAAAGTAGGGAATGATACGGTTTCGTGGGAAGCAATTCGAGAGTTGCGGGATAGAGAAAGAGACCAACCGTGTAAAGCTGCACCTCAACTTAGTGATAGACATCTTGATCCAAATTGTTTTCAAGTAATGAACGTTAGTTTAGCAGCTCAAATCTTTAGTAATTCGATTTCATCAGAATTATTAGCAGGTAATTTAGGAAATACTGATCCGTTAATCCATCCGAATTGTCTAACAACAGCAAATTTTATTAAAAAAGTTAATGATCTCTTTGATTGCTTAAACAGTAGAAATAAACGAGATACGAACCCTCTTCGCCGCCCTTTGTCGAAAATGAATGATCAAGTAATTAAATGTTTAAAAGACAACTTACCGTGGATTAAAAGTTGGAAATGCGGTGGTAAAGATCCTCCATGTTTTGATGGCTTCCATTTAACAGTAAATAGTATACTTGCACAATGGGCAGATATGGAAGAAAACAACGGTCTATATTTATTAACATCACGTTTGAATCAAGATCCTTTAGAAAATTTGTTCGCAGTTTTAAAAAGTCGTTCCGGTCACAATCAAAATCCTACCGCCATGCAACTAAGACGAAATTTACAATATTCCATAATTGCTAATTTCACTTCGTCATCCAAAGTAACAAACTGTCAGCCGGATACAAATGTTGCGTTACTAGCTATTTCTCAAGTCGATATAGATGAGGACGTTGCACGGTTTGCCAATAAAAAAATTAACAATATTGATGAATCTGATATAGGAATGGAACAAAATATTGATTGCGACAATACTTCAGCTGATAATGATATTTCACTTGCAGAATGTTTCGAATCTAGTAGCCAAAATTTAGACTTAGTTAAAAACAGTAATAAAGAACCTTCGGAAATAAATGATTCCATCCATAGTTCTATTAACAATTGCATTTTAAATGATAACATTTCTTCTGATAAAGTAAATAATTCTTCCAGCAATAGCAAATCAAGTTTACTTGATCAGTCTGATAGATTTAATAACATTTCATTGTGTTCTAGTGATTCTTCTACCCCTTTAAAAGCTGCAATTAAGTATGTCGCAGGATATATTGCAAGGAAGCGTTATTCAAAATTTAAATGTTCAAATTGTAAAAGTTCATAAACTCGCGAAAATGCTAATTTTGGAAAAAACGAGGATATTTTAATGTTTTTTAAAGCTTACAAAGTATTTGAAGGCGTAAATGAATTAGGTAATCTTTATGTTCCATCCGATAATTTCACTAGCGTAATTACAACCGCAGTAGATGTTTTTGATAGGTATTTTACTAATATTAGTCATTGCAAAAACTTAAACGAACTTTTGAAAAATGAGATTAATTTAGAAATTAAAAAAAATCATAAAGTATTTTGGTAGGTTGACGAACCATGCAAAACTCATCGCGAATTTATTATTTCATTTTTTATCAGAGTTGAGATATTTTATAAGTTAAAGTGGATAAATTGGGATATACGAGACTCAAAGAAAAGAAATAACGAACTTGGTAGTAAAAAACCTAATAAAAAATTGCAAAAACTGAGTCATGAATGAAAATTTTTACATATACTTTTATTTTTAAAATAGTTACTAATTTATAATATAATATATAACAATTTAGCTTTTTATTGCTTATAAATGAAGTGACTCAATTAGCTAAAACAAAGGTTTTTTGTCTTATTACGTTTTATTCTAGATATTTTAATACATTATAATATATGTTATTACAGATTTATAATACTCAGCTATGTATGTATATCGTTTATTGTACTCGCATTTTTAATACCATTACATTTAAGTTTAACATATTTAATTTTGTAAGTATTATTTATGTTAAGATTATATTAGCAATTTAAATTGCAAGTTAATAAATATATGTTTGTTATATTCTTCTGATTAATACTTCTACGCTATTTTTTTGTAACATACGTTTTATGTTTAAAAAATGTTTATTGGACTTTTATATTCATTGTTTATTGAATATTCATGTATATTTTCTATTTTGTACATTCCTAATACTTGACTGTATATTTTTTTCTCAATTGTTTGTAACGCGATTTTATATATTGTAACGGGGCAGGATTTAGGGAAAATCGAGGTAAAAGTACGCGGACGCGGGGCTCAAACCCACGACCTAAGGATCCAAAGGCGCGCTCCTTAACACTGAGCCAACGTCGCACTGGCCTCGACTCAGCTACAGATCCTACCGACTACTCATGCCGGTATCACAGGGATCTACCATTCGCCGACTAGCTTTCTCAAATCCGCGGCCGTTATAATATATTTACTTTTTTAATCTTGAGGCTTAAATGTTAAGGTTAAACATGAATGCTATAGCTATTATGATAATCTTTCAGGAAAGTCATATAAATTTAATTAGTGATTATTAAGGTTATTGTATGGCATGATGGAATAAATTAATAATCATAGTCCATGGTAGAAAAAAGACTGTTTTTAATTAATTTCAATTATTTGATTGTAGATATAATTTTAATCATCCAATTACTCTTTTTTCTAGCATGAATATTTTTATATGATTTTTCTTTGTACACACATCAGAAGTAAATTTGAGTAGAATGTGATATAATTTGATTTGATATATATATCTGAATATATAAAAGCTAGGTAGATATATAGATATATTTGGCAAATTAAATAGCGATCTATTTAATTTTTCTTCTGTTGGTTGTACAATTACCGGAGCTAGAATATGGAGAGAGATGGGTAAACTTTACTGAAAAAAATTATGAAAGAGATCGTAACAAAATGCGCGCTATCACATCTTGTTATTATTTCTAATAACTTAATATTTTTCAGTAGGGAAAGGCATGTGATTTCTGTCTCCACGTGGTTTTAGGGCTATGTGCGATGGTGTATCCACGGTTTAAATTTGTAATTATTATGGGAATAATCATAACGATTATATACGATTTTATCATGTCATCAAATCATATGTAAGTCCTAGTAAATTATTCACATAATTATTAGAAATCTAAACAAAAATAAAAACCCAACGCGCCTTTACTGTACCCTTCGGGTGGTGTGGAAATCAGCTACATGATTATCTACGAAAATCACGGCAACTGCAAATGTAATTGTCATTCAAATCATTTTAAGCATATTAAGGTCAAGTTAAGCATGTTAAAACGAAAAACAGTTAATAGAACCTCTGTTTATAATATTTGGAAATATGTGTAATTGTCAACGAAGTAATAATTGAACAAACCTTGCACTTTCATTTGTAAATCAGTAAAGCATTTAAGAAAGCAGAGAGAACCTTCCTGTACTTGAAATATTAATTTAATTTTGTTTTTTTTATTTTTTTACTTTTTTGAACAATCAGTAATACTTATTAGTTGTGGTTATATTAAGTTTTTAAATGATATTTGTTTTATTTTCTTCAATTCGTCGGAAGCAGAGACACGCTCAAAGCCTGACTGATTACAGCGAAAAGTTGCGATAAAAGTGTAGTAAAGTTCGCTCGAGACAACTCTAAAACTCCAGATTAGGGATAAAGAATCCAAGGTGTTAACATATTTTATAAACTGGTACACAAAGTTATGAAAAAAATTAAAAAAGACGCACTCAATTTATTAGTTTTTTAGTTCTTTAAAATATACGTAATGAAGTCTAGTTTAATGTTCTTTGATATACTTAAGGTAGTTCTGTAGATACTCTCTAATTAGTACAGAGATGAAACGAAAAATTCTTTTAAGCACTTCAATAAGTTTATTAAAAGTATTTGGAAAAATGTTTCTTCAACTTTTATTTATGTTTAATACCCTATTCTTTACTATTTTATTAAAATAAATCCTCCTGAATATTTTTACTTAATTATTTGTTATAATTTAGAAGGGAACTTCGACGCGAATCAAAGAGACAACTACGCGGCGCGGAAGTCTGGAAGAAGCGATGTTCCTTGATGAGCAGCCAGTAGAGAAGTCCTCGAGGCAAGCGTCGGCGAGTCCGACGAGGCTCGCGGC
>UELU01136322.1:27608-43689 GCA_900490025.1 Megastigmus dorsalis | reverse complement strand
CCGTGCGGATATTATTACATGGCGCGGAGTCCCTAAATTCAGTGACGCGCCCGGGGGCGGCAGTTAAACCCAGACTTTATTAAATTGATATACGGTAAACACGCGTCAACGTGAAATGCAACTACAATAAATCCTCCCGTACACGGAAAAAAATCGCAAGCAAACATTACTTAATTTAGCTCGGAAGATTACACTGAAGCAGAAATTAAGCAAAATGTATTGAAGTTATTGGGCAAATGTTACTGAAAATATTCGGTAATATACATACTGAAATAACAGTCAAATACAAAGTGCCTAAATAATCAAGCAAATATTACTTTGCCGTCTTCCAATCGCGAGTGCACTGAGAAATTCTTGGGGCATCTGCTGTACTAAGGAGTACGACTGGTCTCCCAAAAGCATTGGAACAGTCGTACTTTCATTTGGGACAAATGAGCTCCTAAAAAAGTGAAACAGTTGCCTCAGTGCGGCACCACTTTCACGCTAAATGCGCAGACAACCATGTTTGGGATATCAGTGCTCCTAAAATCGGGGCAGCTGCTGCCCCAAATCAAAAGTCCAACAGTCGTACTTAGCGAGTACAGCAGATACCCCAAGAATTTCTCAGTGTGTGTATATATAATACACTCTCTTTTACTAAAATGTAAACATTAACTTTTCAAGTTATTTAATTTATATAAGTCTTAATTTTGTATTCAATATTTTCCGAATTTGTACACCCTGTGTATTAAATACGCTTGTCGGTTGCCACGTACATATCACACGGTGTAAACAACTACAGCGGCAAGCGACAGAAAATAAAATAAAATAAAATACAAGGTACATTTTGTAAATGACTATTATATACTTATCGTTACCTTATATAATGTACTATATTAAAAATAAAAAATAAAACGCAGAAAATTAAACATTTTTCTCAAGTTTATTACTGAAGCGAGCAATAATCACTTGATTGGTTAGGTAAAGTATGCCTAACTTCTTTTACTCGATTGATCAAGCAAAATTTACCGAACTAGTTCTGTAGACGTTCTATAACCGTCAATCACATCTTGCTTGATGAGTTCAGCTCAAGTTATTCGGTAAATTTAGCTTGAAGGCTCATGAAACTCTGCTTGCGATTTATTTCCGTGTACTAGTTTCTTTTTTCTCCGCAGCGATGGAATTGTCATGGACCACGGAAGTGGCTCGATAAAAAAAGAGGTATTATATATAAGCGAAGAAGCAGTGCAGGAGCGAAGCAAAGTTGGCGAAACATAATAAACCGCCGAGATCTTACCGAGGGACCGTGTATTTTAGATTTAAATTGAACAAAACTTGCGACTCTGAAAGCTTTATCGGAGATTCTCGTTAAGCACGCGACTTTACACGCGTTTTCATATTCTCGTCGAATAGAAGAGTCGACGATCGACGAGCTTGAAAATAATGCCTGGCAGAAAATGTATTTAGAGTCGAGCGAGATAATTTTGTATCGAGTCTTTTGTGGGGGGCGTGTGAACCGACAACATATTGACGAGAGATTCTATCGAGGAGGAAATTATGCGTGGATTGCACGCATAAATTCGATAGACGCGACCTCGAGGAGGCAGAACTCGATAAACTTTTCGATTTGGCATTAGAGATGCTCGTAAACTGAATTCTATCTTTATGGGTATATTTATGTACGAAAAATTGTCGGCAAAATCGAGTGGATTCGAGTTTCTTGCTGAGCCTGTTTTTATCCCGTTCGCGGTTCTGGTTTTTTCTGCGCTATTTTTTTTTGTTAGGAGACGAATTAACGACGGTATCGAGTTCAAAGATTTGTTGATTAAATATTATTTTATTAAAGTAATTATTACTTGAATACGTAGCAATGTTTGTTATGTCTTATTTCGAATATCCCGTAGAAATCGTCTCTTAATTCCGATAAAAAGCTTTGAAATAAAATACAATCTATAATATGTAATCTGTAATCTCCTTAGGGAAATATTATATTGACTCGTTTTATAATAAGCATCGAATATACCTCGTTACATAAAAATACGCTTTTTTTTACAGATTTAAAAAAAAAACAAATATTCTCTTTAATTTTTTATTTTAATCCAAGGATTTATTCGTAAAGAAAATATAATTTATTAACAATCAAGTGAAAGATCCATCGTTATTTACCCTCCCCCCTTTAATTATCTCAACACAATGCAAATCAACTGAGAAGTATATTTATATAGATACATTTATATTTGGTTAGATTTTTAAATGTTTCTCATGTTTCAAATTGACTGGGTCAGTATTAAAAGGACAAATGGTGTATTTGGTACTTAACGAAGATAAGCCAACTTATTTCGCGAATCCCATCCACGAAACGAATAAAAAGGTCGGGAGGGAGGTCGAGCTCCCTTGAACAATAGCGACTATACGCGACATTACAATGTTTTCCTTTAGGAGGCACATTTTCGGCCGGGAGGGAGAGAAAGTCTTGAAAAAAAAAAGCCTCTTTGTTGGGCCAATAAGGTCTGAAAACTTAAAACTAGTCGCCGAGATATTTCTCGTTATGCGCGCGGTTAATTAAAAAGGAATTTCACGAGAAGGGCGCACAAAGTTTGTCGCGAGCTCGTCGGCATCGGTAATTCTTACTTGTTGTAGAGGATAGTGTCGGGTCGCCAGACACGATTGTACGGCACACGAATCACTCGGATACCAGCGAATTCCGAGGCGTTCCATTTCAGGTGGTGGTCGGTCCAGGCTTGAGTTAACCAACAGTTCGTCGTTAGGATTTGATTCTTCTCGTCCTGAAATTTTTTCATTGTGATTAGTTATCAAATGATATATACTATTCAGTAGGGAGTGGCCATTGTGTCGAGGTTATTTATAAGTTGTTTCGTATTTGTAGGAGTGAAATATCAGGAGGCAAAGTCTTACACCGGGAGTTACTTATACTAAGTCAACATTTATACGCTTTTCCTTCCTAAATGTAATAGAACCGTAGTTTATCGGGGTTATTTCAAAATAACGATTTCAAAGCTTAACGGTTAAAAATACTCTCGCACCGCAGGAACTGTAAAAAGTTCCGATCCGACTGATTCTACCTATTGTTATCAAAATAATGACAATTATTTTCTTCTACTACACTGCAAAACGCGAAGAGATCGAAATAAACCATTTTCCCCGAAAAAGTGTATTTTTGCTCTAATGCACCGGTCTCGCAAGCCTCTCCTGTCGCCTCGCAAAGACGACATTCATCTGCCGCGGGGGCGTAAAAGTACAGGCTGAAGCAGGACCGAATAACGTATACACAGCGTACACAGCGTATATTTCACATTCACGAATGGTTAGGTAGGTCTGACTCGAGCAAGAGTTATACTACTTGGAAGAATATCCATGCCGTCGTACCCCATGTATCGCAGTAACATTTAGCCAAGTCTAACCGAGTTTCCTTAACTTATTCCTCGAGATTGGAGTTATTCTGCATTTTGTTGAATTAAATGATTAGTCGCTGCACACTCATAATTAAAGCGACTGAATTAAACAGAGGCGATTCGGCACGGAACTTTCGTATAGTATTTGACAATTAAAACACGCTCCTGTACTCACGACTTATACATATACAGGCCAGTTTCACGGATACTCTTTGGAAAGATTCGAATGGCACTGCGAATTTAACTAAGCAATGATTAATGATTGAAATAAAGCGTGTCGCTCGAAATGAACTTCGCGACAGATTTAGTTCCGTGAATTAAAGCTGCACGTGTGTACAGAGACGAATGGTATATATCACGGGGACACTGCGATGTTAGCTAAACAGTAAGTGACAGTAATTTATATAAGACAGTGATTTAATTTCAATCGGCAAACACTCTTTAATTCCTAAATCAAATATTTAATCCGCGCAAAGGTATACTACATTGCATTCGACTTTACTTCCTTCCGGGAATAATCAGTGATTCGGATATCTAAAAATCTTCGTGTTGATACTACAGAAATTTAAGTGGCTTGCAGACAGTTCAAGGTACATATACTACAGAAAAGTCAATGATGAAAAGGAACATTACAAGTTTAGTTGTTCAGTGCTCGTTTTAATCGATAACGAAATTTGTAATAGTATTAAAAAAGCGATTAATTAAATTACTATTAATTGAAAAAGTTCAATTTATATTCATTGGTTGTTGATAATCTATGCTTACCAAACATTCACAGCTCAAATTCGTAAGACCTGCGTGCAATTTCCAGAAAATGTAACCAACCGTTGTAAAGTATAGATCATTCCTCGAGATAAGTCTCACGAGAAACATTGTTTACTTTCGCGAAAACTGTTTCTTTTTCTCCACATCCTAGTACTTATATAGCTGTGAATTTTAAATAATTTGTTTAGACTCGACGCTGCGATGGTTCTACTTGAAAGGAGATTCATATAAAAGTATATTCGTAGTACAAAGTTTATCTTTTTTTTCTTCAAAAATTTTTTCTTTAAAATGTTTTATTTCAATTTGTTTAGCGACAATCAAAGCATAGATTTTAATTGTTTTTGTTCGACGTGCAATTAAATACAAAGAAACAAATTTTATTTGTTTGGAAACATTTCGAGGACAATATCGTCGTTGCCATCCTCTTGTCCCGTGTTCGTCACGCTTCCTTCTTACCCCATTTAATTGAGTAGGATACTGAGATTAAGGGAACAAACTTAATTAGGGTAAAGTTTCATTATAGCTAATTAAATCGACGAATTTCAGCAATATAGGGTGCACGAGTGAAAGTCAATTTTTTCACAACAATCCAATATTTTGATACTTTCCATGTACAATAAATTGTATCAATCAATCAGAGTTTTTATTCGAATTACGCTCATTAAATAATAACAATAATTAAAATGTATAATCTTAAGGTTTCGGTCTGAATCAAAAAAAAAAACCACTACTGCACCCAGTTACCTATAAAAAATTCTGTTATTTAAACTACAAAAATAGTGTTTATAAAATTAATGCATTAATTTAGTCTCATCGTAATGGAGAAAGCCTCAAAGCGACTTCCACAATTTCATTCTACCTTTATTTTCGTTCGTATACTCCGTGTAAAACAGGCGTAAATACACGTCGTTACCGGGCATCTACCCTATATAGCCGCGCGAGTCCAACAGATTATCTGCATCGGCCATCTCACGTATTCAATTTCGTCCAAGAATTGAAAAAGTGCATGCACCCGTAGCTTCGCGACAACCCGCACGACCGGAATTAACGTACTGTGCACCGAACTCCTGTACATGTACCTCCGCGCGAAAAAAGGGGGAACAACTCGAACCTTCGAATAGACAAAGTGTAGCAAAAAAAAAAAAAGACCGTTATACGATTTTTTTTTTCCCCCTGCATTTACGCTTCGGCCCGTTTTAGCGGGCGCACCAAAGTAACTTTGGTAACAATGCGCGACCCGCGGTGCGACGCAGCTGCGCCGCGCGAATTTTCACTCCCCGATATAAAAGGCATCATTTGCAAGCAATTTCCGAAAGGATGGGGGGAGGATGCCTAGAGAGTTCGAACCTCTCCACTTCCCTCGTTCCTCTTTTGTTCCGCGCAACTCGCATACTACATATAGATTCGTCCCAAAGTTGCGAATTTACGTGACGGCGCGGCGACTACTGCCGATTCGCGCGCGAGCGCTCTCTTATCTATATAAGTATATATACACGAAAGGTCAAAGTTGCAGCGGAGGCCGTAGTCGATGCGCCCTAGTGCAAGTGTAAGATGCTCTCTCTCTCTCTCTCTCTCTCGTCGTCTCTTGGTATAAGTAATGAAATTCCTGCGGCGAAAGATGCGGGGAAAGAGAGAGAGAGAGAGAGAGCGAGAGAGGTTATCGCTTGATTCTCCCTCAAAGCTTCGCTCTTCCTTTCGATACATATGTATATATAGATATATGGATTCGCTGCGCGGATAGGAGAGAGAGAGAGAGAGAGAGAGAGAGACAGAGAGGAGACTGTTGATCGTTTTGGAGTACATGTATATATCGTAATAGGCGATTGCGAGCGCGAGAGCGAGGAAAGTTCAAACGATTTATTTATTTGGCGGTAAACGAATGCGGATAGAGATTCGGTATAGAGTGATAGATATATAGATATTTGTTTATTTGTAAATATTTACAAAAGAATATAACATATAATTACACATATTTTCTTATGAAATTACAATAAAATTACTTTAATATTAATTAATTAATTAATTAATCAACTCGAGATTGTTATTGCACTTACTATGATATCACAGATTTGCTCAGATAAACTAAACTATTTACAGAGGGAGAGAGAGAGAGAGAGAGAGAGAGAGAGAGAGAGAGATAAGTTTATCTGAATGCCGAATAGAAATTTCCTCGCAGGGTTGTGGATGTATATTAGAATTAGAATTTGTGATCGTGCGCGCGCGTATGAATGTGTACAGGTAATGTAATGAAAGAAAATGGCTGAAGCAGCTGAAACTCGGCGACATTCCGGCCAAGAGACAGTTGGATTAAGATTTCGGCAAAGATCTTATTCTCTCGTGCTCCTCGGTGTAGCTATTTCAAACCATTTGACGAATACTTTGCAGTGTTTGAGAATAGATTATCGAAAAGAGTTATTCAGAAATATTTGCGGTAATAAACAGAAAAAGTCTAAAGAAGTATAGAACGTTAGCTGAGATAACAACGGCTCCGAAAGATTGGTCAAAAGAACTAAAGTGTATATTTCGTGGTATCGTGTAGTACACTAAACTATATACATATCTGTAAGCAACTGCCGACGTCAGGAACCTCTCCGAATCGCTATGTGAACGAGTTTGAAGTGCGTTTTAATTATTACCGCAATAATGTCGTTAGCTTTGACGCACCGTGGTAAACAGCTCGTAATTCTTCTTTGAGATCCTGTACATGCGATATGAGCATATCTGTAATCTACGTTTTCATCACGAACAATGCATTTCCCCAGAATTTTTCATCTACTTCGCCAAGACCAATTGAGCCATTCCTAATTGTCTCGCTGTATACGAACAGAATTTTCGACCTGACCGAAATTGCAGCTGCACGGAACCTGCGCTCTCAGCAACCATGTCCCGTCTCGATTCGCTCGTATTCAAGCTCTCTCTCTCTCTCTCTCTTTGTCTCTCTTTGTCTCTCTTGAACGGATTCCACGCTCACATAAAGAGCCAAAGAATCCGCAGCAGCACCTCGTATAACAGCAGCAGACACGAAAGATCGGACGTGAGAGAGCGAGAGCCCGTATACACGTACATAGGTGTAGCGCACATCGCACACAATACACCGAACAGCCGCAGACTCGATATGGGAAGCGCGTGCAGTCATCGCGTCCGCGAGCAGTCTCGCCCCGAGTGCATATACTGCCTGTGTGTAGGCCGCGGTCATATACCGCAGCTTTATAGCTATTACCCGAGATAAATCCCTCGCGGGCGTAAACTCTCTCTCTCTCGCTCTCTGTCGCTCTTGGGCACGCGCGCGCTCGCACACACCGCCAAGACACTGTAGAAAAAGAAATTCCCATTTTCGGAATACGAGCGCGCTCCCGGCCGCGTTATATGCACACACCGACACGCGTATAGTACACAGTTCTTTGAGTAAACGATCGAGAGTCTCCCCGTGTGCGTGTGCTTGCAAGCTGAACATTTAGCGTGTATACATCGCGATCGCCGTTCTACTGCGCGGTCTTTCTCTTATGAATTATTGAGCGCGAGCTGAATGGCATCGTTTTTCAGATTCGCGATGCATATATAGGTATCTGAAATATATCGTTTTCATGGTGATCCGCAATTCGCGCGCTTTGCAAATTTCCGGCTCGTATACCATTGAAATGAGTGTATACTTGTGCGAACAAGTTGCCCCAACGACAAAAGCCTGGTAATGTATATATAAAGGCAGCAATTGCTAATTTCCGCATCGAATTAATAAATTAACTGCAGTTTAGCTTCATTAGCCTAGATGAATGTATGTATTATACGCGGCGCTCCTTACGGCTATCCATACGGCCACCGTATCCGATTTTGTTGGGTTGGTGCTCGGCCTTTTTCCCTTAGGCTTATTTTCGGCCGTGAAACACGGAGTGGGATATAATCACAGGATTCCGCAAGGTCTTTTGTAACCAACTGGCTCGTACGTTTTCGAGATCCCGTTTCCATTGTGCAAATTTATTAATATCGTTGATTGTCTTTTACTCTAATCTAACGAAATGCAATCCTTAAAGTACATTATATATATATATGATCGTATCGATGATCATCGATCGCGCTAATCATACTTAAAAGAACCACCCAAAATTCTATATCTCTCCTGGCGATCAATCCGAAAGGCACGCGTCGCATCACCAATTTCCGCACTCCCCTATACCCTCGATCAACCAAACACTTTGGCCCCCCCAAGTCGTTTATACCCCGCGCCCTTCAACCCATACATAAACACCGTCCTCCATTAGTCTCGAATCAAGCGAAATAAAGGAATATATATATATATATATATATATATATAGGGAAGCGATGCAGCGGCAGCGCAAGCGTTACTTCTTATTTGTGCGCGTCCGAAATCCATTTACAAATATCAGCCAAAGATTCCGCGAGTAGTTCGGGGAGTAGCTCCGTCGGATATGCCGCGGCAAACTTCTCCCCCGCCGGTCATCAATCTCCTCGGAAAATGCCAACGATATACCTTTCATCCTTCTCCCTCTCTAGGTGGAATCTCGCGCGCACCTATGTCCTATCTATCTATCTCTATCTCCCTCTCTCTCTCTCTCTCCCTTTATATACGAAAACCGGGACATACAGCCGCGCTCGCCGGAGAGAAAACGTCTTAATTCGGTATGTCATTTGATACCGGAATTCAGGGGAACGGAAGAAGGAGGATAAGACGCGCCACTTTGGGGCTGATTTTCTTTATGCGGTCTGCAGTGCGCGAGCGCACTATTTTCTCTGCGCGCTCTATCTATGTACATATATGTGTGTGTGTGTGTGCTTTTTCTCCTCTTCGCTCGTTCAACGCTGTAATTATATTGCATGTCCGAGGTTCCGACAGCAGTGTTGTTGTTGCATCGTGCCTATATATATGTATATTGCGAGGCTCGATTGTTTTCTCGGTCTGTTCATTTCGTGCGCCTCGAGGATCCTTACCGCATTTCTCCATTATCTTATTTTTGACGAGTGATCGGGACTTTAATGGCCATTAATTTGGTTATGCGGTTCTATTGGAATTTTTATAGAATAATTATTAACCAACGAATGGAGTTGTAATTGCTTGGCGAAACTAATTGACGAAACAAGATGCTCAACATATTCATCTAGTCCGAGTGCAATGTATGACCAATGCATGCATAACTTAGACACTCGACTATCATTTGCGCGAATGCCGTAATTGTACGAACTGTGAGATCTCGGAGTTACAACTATAAGTATATCCAAACACAATGTTATACTAGTTTCCAAGTGCACCTAAGCAATTCGAAACAATTAACGAGCTATTGTTTAGTAATTTGTTCCTATATAATGCGCTATAGCTTAATTTAAATAAGAACACGCAGATCTACAACGAGGAATATTCTGGGATAGACCGAACGATGAATCCGGATTGATGCTCTAATTTGGTAGCTTATTATGTATTCCTCGTAATTTTGATAGGTTTCCAAACTATATGTACTGAATTATCTTTCAATATTTATTCACTGCAATCGTGTAAATGAACATAAAAGCTAATTGTATTCACATTTATACGAATTGCAGTAGAAATAATAAAACGCAACAAAACGATCGAGTGCCGTGTCAATATATAAAGCAGCTGTAAAATTTTAATCCATCGAGTCGCAATGTTTTACAATTTAAAATATAGGTAATTCCAAATTTATACTTTCAACCGTTAATTCATTATTAATATTCTGTAGCAGGAGCTATATGTACACGCAATAACACACATGTCCCTCCGAGAATAATTTGGGACATATATTATACTGCGCGCATTAATTTTAATCAGAACATAATCGAATCTCTCTTAAATCACAGCGCAAGCACAGAAAAATGTCGACGGTCTCTTCTTTACCTAATTTTTCCATCCCTCGTGCTCGCAAACTTGCCTTATTCTCTTATCGCTATATAAGCCGCTCCTGTCTATATACATACACGCAGACGCGCGTATACCCAAACACAATGCATCTTCCCTTCCCTTTAACAAAATCCCTCGGTACACGCGCGCGACCGACGGATTAGAATCGCCACTGTAAAGAGAGTGAGAGAGAGGGAGAGGGACTCACCACGTCGATGATGTGATGGAGAGCGAGGCCGAAAGCGACCACCAGAGGTTGGGATGAATTCTTGGCCGGTCTCACGCCCGCGTCGTAACCCTCCAGCAGATGCTTGGTCAGCCTGTACTCGTGCTCGTCGCAGAAACCTTAGGGATGTAACCAGAACACACAAACAAACTTGGATTTCGGAATATGAATCGATTCTATTGGGACGAGGATTAAGATTATGGATATAGTATATATTCACTTAATGGAATCCTTATCGGATATGTACGTTTTTAGTTTATATTTCGTTTCGCTAATTTTTCACACAATGTTGCAAGTTCTTGCAGTATATTTTTTCCTAGTTTTCTTATATACTCATTTTGAATTTGATTATTACTAACATTAATGACTTGTTACTCCAAACTGGTTTTTGCGCTGGATTGCTTTCCAGCTCGACATTAAAGTGCTCAGACTTTAATTTCTTTTTTTTCGTTATTCAATTACTCTGTTCCTCACTAGAGTTTTCAGTATACTCTCGCGCACAATGCAATAAACAACAGATCATTAAAGTGTATATAGATTAATTTTTATCGAGTTCATAGAGTATAGCACATTTTCTCTTTTTATACTTTTCGCAGCCAATATACAGCGTTTAACGAAATAGTAGCGCGAGGCAAGAAACGTCGTGGAGCGAACAAATGTCTCGTCATACGTCGACTCGCTCTACTGAATCTACCTTATACTACTACTCGGACTGATTTTGCTCAATCAACTTAAGTTATCTGCTACTGGACCTATCGACCCGGGATGCTCGACTCTTTATGGATCTACAAATGTTTTTGCTATAGCAAATGAAAAAAAAAAATTACAGCCTGGGATCCCGTGAAAGTGTGATTTATTGTATCTATTATTTCTCTTGATGTATATATATATATAAGGAGAAAAACATTAGGGACAGCGGCTGCTCTGCGCGTTAATTAAAGGAACAAAGGAAAGTCGGGGATTCTTGGTGCGAGTGCGAACGTGATTAAGATGAAAACCCCTTATATAAAAAATAAGGTTTTTCCACGTGTGACGTTACAGACCACACGTGACTTAATGTTGAGGGTAAAGCATTGAGAAAATACAAATGAGAATATTTTTAATATTATAGTATTCGGTTTATATCAGTTACATTTCTGTGTATAGTATTGTTTTGCAATGAAGTAAGATATTTAAGGATTCATCTGGTCAAGAGTTTAAGATGATTCAAATAGCCTAGTTTGTTAAATTTAAGCGACATACATTTTTTCGAATTTTGCTGCTTATTTATTTTTAATCATGAACGTGCATAGTGTATGAAAGATGTAAAAAGCGTCATCAAATCATCATATTAGCAATATATAAGTAATACATAATATAAATTATAGATACTAATTGAACAAAATTTTTCAAACCTATGTTTTAAATTTATTTTTAACGTACCGTTCCGTGAAATTCGAATGTACGCATGCATCTGATTTGAAAATCGAATTTCACGGGCTCGTATATCAAAAAGTGGTATACCCATCAGGGTAGGAAAATTGGCCTGGCGAGAACTCGTGTTTATCAACTTCCGCCTTCTGCTCGGGTGTCAATTTACACGGGTTATGGGATGCTCAAAAATTTTTCCTTTCCATAGATACGTAATGTACCATTTACATATCAGTCTCATCGATCGCAAAAAGAAAAATATAAAATTTAAACTATTAAAAAACAACTTTTTTCAGCGCATCCTACCCAATATATAAAATACAAGATATTTATTATTGATGTGATCAATTCTGACATCCCGCCAAATTAAATTATACATCAAAGATTAAAGAAAAATAATAAAATATTTCCTCACGAGTATGAAACTCCTATTAGGTGGTAGGATTCGGAATACAACTAAGTAAGTATGCTCGGACTTGGAAAATCAATTTTCAAAAAATGGGTGCCGCTATAGCTAAAAGTAGCTTTAAAAAGAAAAGTTGCTTGCCCCGATAACAAAGCTAACGAGAAATTTGAAGATTTTAACAGAACCAGAAATAAATTTTGACTCGTTAATTTCAACATAAAAGTGTAAAATAATAGTTACAAATACCGTGCTAATTATGAAGCTCGTTTAAAATGTTTTATATAGCTAGTCATTATAATAAAAGATAATACAATTAATTCAAAGTCAAGTTCAGACGAAAAGGTCAGACACAGTGTTTTGTGGAAAAAAGGTGAATATCTTTAAGCCAAAGGTCTTTTTAACACAATCGACGAGGCACACAAAGTCAAACTCTCGACAAAAGCTTCGGATCAAAGGATCCAATCATGCTGTTCTTGTATTTCTTTCTTTTAGTCACGAACGATGTAATTACAAGTCCTTGATCGAATAATATACGATCATCGTGACTATCCGATAAACTAGTTAGCGGTACTTTTTACAGATACGTCTCGAGTTTTTCATGCAGCTCGTAATGTATATGTATATAAGATACTCGACACATTCCACTACACATTAATTTATCGTTGTACGACCTAAATTTTAGTTTTTCTAAAAAAATAAATATACATTTAATTGGCTGATATATCCACAAATCAACCGCTAAATTCTATATTACGAGCAATAACAGAAGAGCGACAAGCTAGAAAAGGGATGTCAAAATTTTAAGCAACCATTAAAACGAACAAATACACATACCCACACTCTGACTCGAGTATAAATCAAATTCACTCTTTTCAAGTGAAGTCTATAAAATGTTTAGAGGCCATAAAGTGTAAAGTACATACAGTGTACAGTAGTACACGATGTACTGTATTTGACGTGTTCTTTGGAACGACATCGCGCACCGCTTCTATATACGCATTGCGATGCTATATAGGGATGCGCATTCATACAGTCGATGTGAGCTTTGACGGGAGGAAATGTTCGTCTCGATGAGAATTGCATTGGCTACGAATTAGAGCTGATGCTTTTCTTGAACAGTGTGACCTTTTTTTTATTTCGCTAATTAAAACGCTAGACAGTCGATTGCACGAGGCCGCATCTAATGGTTACTCGGAAGCTCTTGATAATTATTGAAATGTACCAGCTTGTTTCGTACGTGTAAAATTAGCGAGAAACCCGGGCTGACTTTTTTTTTTGTAGATATAACTAATTTTAATTAGTTGACTCGCGAACGCGCGCAGAATACAAAACAAAAAATCGAAAATCGTCGAAGCCACGATGAACAAACGTAATTGACCAGCTTTTTACAACTGCAACGCGGGTCTGAATCAACTGTACGTCGACCTAAGAATTTAGTCGTTCATTATGTAGGCAATGTTCGCGATCATATCGTCACACGCTGTAACAGCTGCACTCGCCAGATCTAAATCCCGTTATATCGCGGCATCCGCTAATCATAATTAATTCGGCCTCCCCCGCACCCTTGATTGTTTTACACTCGAGCCTAATGCGCTTAATCGCAACGCGGTTTTCAACGCTGTATGGATTATTATCGCTTATGGCGTATACACCGTGGCGGGTCTTTCGGGGGTGCGGTTGAAGAGCTTCGAATCGAAGCGCAGCCTGCAATGTTATCGTATACCGGCATCGCGACGCGCTCCGGGATAATTAGGACGGCGAAGTTTGTCACTGACCATCATCGGGCTTGGCTGCCTTCATTTTCGTATATGGTTACAGGTGCGAGTGCAGGTTATCGTAATTACTGATGAAATTTAATCGCGACTCCCATGCGACTTGTTACAATGTACATTATACGGAATCGGTTAGAGGAATGACCGATTGAATTGTTACTAAACGAATGTTTATATATAGCGATGATTACTTTTTGACGATAATACCTTATATTATACTTTATATTATACAAATTTTGGCAGATACTAAAATAAATATATGGTCGCGTTTGACATTGATTAACGCCGGGATCTTATTAATATTCCGCGATCGGAGGGGATTTTATATCGTGAACGGAACAATTTTTCAGATACGAATCTTTGGTATACAACCGCGTCGAATGCGAATAAAGAGCAGAATTCAAACAACCAAAATTTAATCGACTTGGAGTTTTCGTTGTGGAAATCGCTGGTACCGTAACGTACATTGGACGAATATTATTTTTATTTCATTTCTCTATACCCGCAAATCACTGCAGACTAATATGGAGCAGAATACACACGATAGATTTTTACAACGACAAGAAAAAAGCTGCGCGCACTGCATTTTTATTCGTTAATCTTATTTAAATGTGCAGCGAACCCGATCTCGAATGAATAATACATATACTTCATTACCGGCCTTTATAGCGCATAAAAAAAAAGCTTCTATATACATTATACGATGAAACTTACAATTCGCGCGTAAAGGGAAATAATTTACAGCTGCGCGTTCGCTCGACAATGCACGTCGACATCCTGACCTCGCGCGAATACTATACCTTCGTAACTCTTGGTAATTAGCCGCTTCAAAAACTGATTACTACAAGTTATATCGGAGCATATCTCGAAGCATTTGTTAGATTATTCCCCAGCGTCGAAGCGTATAGAAGACGCATATGTATGAAAGCGCGCGCGACGCGTGCGCCCACCTTCTTAGAGATTCGATTTATCAGATATCGCGAGACTGCACTATTCCCACTCCTCTCCCGTCAATTCCAAATAGAATACATATATACGCGCCCTCGAATCTCACGCGTCAAAGTGAAAGATCCTCCTATACACACACATATATATATATATATATAATCGCTGTAAAGAATGCCAAAACAGCTGCGACTATATACGCGTTACGATTAACTTTAATCCATATCGTGTACACTAATCGACGCAGTCCACGTACGCATCTCCTCGAACATTCTATAATCGTACACGCGACGATCGACAGAAACACATATATAGGTACACAGACTTTCGCACGCCTGCGTATAATCGAGCGCTCCTCGGATATCTATATATATAAACGTAACGCAACAGGCTAACCCGACTGCTACGGTATCGCGGACCTATTAAAGCGGACGGACACGCGGCTAATCGAGGGTCCTTATGCACAGTTCCCCATTATCCTGCATCGGCTACTTTTATAAATTAGCCACTGCGCGGGCCGTCGATCAATCGCGACCCCACACGCGCTACTCGTGCATTTACGAAGGTGGCTATATGGTAATATTCGGAATTCGCTCCATACCGCGGGCCCAAATTGATTTATAATGGTATATAGGCGAGCTGTTGCTGCAGTGGACCGCAGCCGAGAATCCACGCCTGCAGACGTATGCAAATCATCTGTACACACGAGATCTATTGATTGGTCTATCGTGTGTTGGACACATGTCCGAGTGTGTAGATTGTTGCGTAGTTGGCTTTGTTTGGAGTCTCACGCGATTTTTTTTTTCTTTTGGTTTTTTCTTTTTATCGTACTTAGGTATACGCGATTCGGATGGAGATGGGAAAAAACGTGCGTTTCGCTGTCGAGACCGAATTAGGGATTAGCCGCGATAGGCGTGAAATTTGTTTCGGAGCTTGGGGGTTGTGTAGGTTTAGATCGCGAACTCCAGATACAGGTACAGCTGGTGCCGAGCAGCGTATATAAAAGAACGAGTTGCTGAACTGTCGGTGCTCTCGTCCCGCGGTAACGTTAATTTCTACAATTTGAAATATCGCGCCGGTAGATATACCTTTCGGTGTAAGCGACCGTAAAAGTGTCGATTGTTTTGGTGTATATAGTTACGTTCTCTGAGCTGGACCCGAGCGGAGGGATATATATTGTGGTTAAGCTGTATATGTTTCAAGTGGCGGATATCAAATGGGCCATTTTAGAAATGAAAATTTATCGTATCCCGGGAAAACTTCCTATAAGCACATTTATTTCGAGAATTTCGCGGTAAA
>UELU01136322.1:5918-27588 GCA_900490025.1 Megastigmus dorsalis | reverse complement strand
ATCTGTACACACGAGATCTATTGATTGGTCTATCGTGTGTTGGACACATGTCCGAGTGTGTAGATTGTTGCGTAGTTGGCTTTGTTTGGAGTCTCACGCGATTTTTTTTTTCTTTTGGTTTTTTCTTTTTATCGTACGAGTTGCTGAACTGTCGGTGCTCTCGTCCCGCGGTAACGTTAATTTCTACAATTTGAAATATCGCGCCGGTAGATATACCTTTCGGTGTAAGCGACCGTAAAAGTGTCGATTGTTTTGGTGTATATAGTTACGTTCTCTGAGCTGGACCCGAGCGGAGGGATATATATTGTGGTTAAGCTGTATATGTTTCAAGTGGCGGATATCAAATGGGCCATTTTAGAAATGAAAATTTATCGTATCCCGGGAAAACTTCCTATAAGCACATTTATTTCGAGAATTTCGCGGTAAAGGGGGATGACGGATCTCGCCCGGAAAAAGGGGACGCGATTACTGTACGAACAATTATTGTGGGATGATTAATTTTCTTTGTGCAATCGGTGATAAACTAGAGAAAATTTTCGGTCCGAGTCTGTTTCGATAATGTGCAACTTGAACGTTCTCATAATTCATATAGTGCACCTTATGACATTGGACTTACAAAATGCAATGGAAACTATAATCTTAATAGGACGTTTTTTCTTAAAAAGTACGATTCTTCATGTCGCTTAACTTGCATTGGAAATTGTTAAGAGATACACACAGATATACTTAATCAAAATCGCATTTGACACAATCGATTTAGTGAAAAAAAAGCAGCGAGATTAATGATTGATCACAGTACCAATTATACTCACAAATACTCAACTTATGATGAATGCAACTTTAGTTCGTATATGGCTTTACTGGATAAAAACGAGTTTTAGACTAGAACCTTTGAAATGTTTTCTTAAGAATATCGTCATTACCGAAGTGAAGTCTTTATTCTGCTGATTAATTGAAATGTTTTAGTTTTCGTAAGTAACATCGACTTGTTTTACAGGCGACGCTTGTCGGCTAATCGATTGCAAATAGATTTACTTTAAACTCGATACAAACTGATTTTGATTCGATTCATTGATTTCTGAAAAGTTTAGTATCCGTTGTGGTATAATTAAAAATGGAGAGATTTAATTTCAAAATTTGAGATTTTAACATAGCAAGTACATTTTTAATAATTTCAAAACCAGTTTTAGATGTGGAATTCTTTAAAAAAACAGTATGTTATACTAGACTTAAAAAAGGAATATACTCGCAAAAAAATTGTTAGAGTTTGCGGTACTTTTACTTTAAAGATGTTGCAATTTAAAGGTATACTATAATGTTACAGGTATAACTTGGTACAGACTATACAAAAGTGTATATATCACTTCGTTTTTTTTTAGATTTTATTATTTTGCAGTACATAAGTAGTACATTTTATTAATAATAATGCAATTTAAGAATGACTTACCAAAAAAAAAAACTTTTTGATTACACGAGGCAGAAAACGTCCTTAATCAAAAAACTAACTAATTATTGATCAAAATTCATCATTGTGTATGAATAGATACGAAATAACGACAAAATGACCAATATTAATTAATGCAGGTATTATTGATGTTTGCTAAAATAACTTTTTTGTAACCAACCAAAATTCAAAAATTTAAAATAACAAAGAATACTTTTTGCTTCACAGATGCAAACTACTTAGTAAAATATTTGCATTTTCTATTTCAGTTTTACTTGGACTGTTGCGTTGACAAAACATCGCATGAAGGTTGTATTGGTATAAAATGCTCTATTAGTAAAAAAAATGTGTACCGATTTCCAGCGAAACGTCACTAATTGCATAAACAAGCGTAAATACTAAAGGATTGTTTATTGATCGTTATTTCATTCAAAGAAGTATGTACCTTCAACTCGAGTTATATTCAATGATTAATTAACTGCTTCAGTTCAATTATTTTAATCAAACAAATCGTTAATTTGATAAGCTCATAATTTCATTTAATCATTGATAAGTATTATATAATTTTTATAAACGATGAAACTCATGTTCAATATACAAGTAATTTTTCATCTCGAGTAGCGCAACTACTTCCATCCGTTCAGCGGTAAACCTCGGGAAGATGAATTAATTCACTCTTGCCGCCGTCCATTGAAAGGATTCGCGATAATGAAAATCAACAATTCAGCTTCCATACACCTACCCAATTTACACGAAAGCTTATGTATATATAGCAGACAAGAGACATTCAATTTTCATTCAAGATCGTCTGAATCAAAAGAAAATTGAAATGAGAGTAGACGCGCATAACTCGTTCTTCTGTGCACCTGGATCTCGAAAACTTTGTTTTCGTTGAAACTTAAAAGAGCTTTTAAGAGCGTTCGACTCTCTCTCTCTCTCTCTCTCTCTCTCTCTCTCTCTCTACCTCCCTCTCTACATTCGATTTATCAGCGAGTCAGGCATTAACTTTCGAATAAATCGCGTAAACATGCAGCGATTTAGAGCTGGAAAATTTTCAAGTCCCACATTCAAGAGTCACGATTTGCTCGTGCAGGTCGCATAACCATTGTTTATTTTGAGAAAAGGGCTACGATAAAGCGGGAAAAACTTTGGATTTATGCTGATAAGCCGCGCGTATAATGGCTTTTAAATGCTCATAGGTCAAGTCGAAATTTCCACCTCTTTTAGGAAAGATCCATTATTCCAATTACACCAATCCATAGTTTAGCATAAAGTAGAAAATCAAACGAAGAGTCGGATGTAAAAGCACAATTTCAATGGAAGAAACGCGAAAACCCAGAGAAAGAGAGAACCACACTGTTAAGATATCTCGAATCTTTGGCCCTTCCGTATATATTACAGGATGGACACGCCGGTCAAAGTCCAGAAGTCGATAGCCTCCCCGACACTATCTCGATCCGATATACACACTGGTAATTCTATTTGGCAAGAGAAACATCCGACACCAGATGTCACAAAGGCTTCGGCCCCCGAGGCTTATGCACCGCGCCACACACAACGACACAACTTTCACAAAAGCCGGCGGCGCGCGCTTTAGAAAAGCGAAATAAATTGGATCTTTTTGAGTGCCCGCGCGGTTCCTCTATTCCCCTCCCTGTATCCGAGATATCCGAGAAAAATCGACAAAAATCCTTTTAATTCTTGGGAAATTACGGTTTTGTCCGCAAATTGCTTCCCGGATTAATTGATACGCGGCAAGACTGATGGCTATATCAGCTGTATGTAGCTGGAAACGCGGACCCGCGGACCCGCGACCAGCAGCCGCGTTGATACAAGTAGTTACTATCGGATATCGTCGGACAAGTTTGCAAATTACTTTTCTCTTTCTTTTTTCCAATTACAAGCCCGTTATTTGTACAAACGAAAAACTCCACACTTTTTTGTATTTAAAACGAAAACAATCATTGATTATATCCGATTTGTTGTTTTTTAACAGTCAGTAGATATATATACTTGAATAAAGAATTCAACGGTTGATCAAAAAAGGATTTAAGAACACGTTTGTTTTCTCAGCGATCATCTCCAAATATATATAACTTTTCAAAGTGACATCGAGCAAAGTCCCGCGTCTGACACTTTCTCAAGACGAAAACTTTATATACTCGGCCGCATCGTGGCAACGCACTACAAGTATAAGTATAAGTATAAGAAAATGGAAAACATAGTCAATCTCAACGGCCCGTAAACTCATTTTTCTCGAGCGAAAAAATAAAGTCGCTCTGCTCCCGTGTATACACATGCAAACAAGTCTCGTATCGTAAAACACACTATATATATATATACCAAAGAAGCCGCGCACCAAAACAAAACATATTATGTACATAAAATACAGTGACACAGCGAGAGAATCTTGAAAAGGTATAAAGAGAGACAGAGAGAGAGAGAGTGTGTGTGTGTCTATATTAGTTGGGGTATCTCACCGAAACGAAACAGCACGAGGCCGACGAGTCCGCATCTGAGCAGCGAGGCTAATCGCGACATGGGACAGTGCGAATCGGTGTAGAGGAATCGAAGGGTGAGAGAGCGGCCCGCGCGTAGGCCCTCGCACACGCCAACTGCCGACCGTCGCTCGCCGAACGCGCCGCTACACCAGCTCCCGTACCCTCTCTATGATATACCTTTGCTCCGAAATTTTCGCGCACGCGCGCGCTACCCTCTTTCGGTCCACGATGTCTCGCGGGGGAATTTCCTCCCTTGTATATAAATGCGAGAGTTTCGCGCTCGTGATCTGTTTGCTCGATGAATATGCGCGCAGCCGGTACCGACGACTTCGCAGCCGCGTCTTCTTCAATTATATATATATATATATATAAGAGGAACGAAAGTTTTCGTGGGAGTTTTGGCTTCCCTTGGAGCGCTTTGGGATTTTTAGTTGGCTGAGGGTGAAGGGTTATTGGGAAAGTCCGCATGGATACCTATAGCCTGAGGCCGCGATTTGTACGAGGATGAGGGGAAGTCGGCTCGAGGGCTTGTCCCGATGATAATGAGACAGTTTTCATTATGTGCATATAGCTGGTTCATTTCCGAGGTCTGTAAGTTGAGCGATGAGTAAAATTGCTACTTATACGACTAGTTAAGCCAACAATTTAAGTCGTCATTTTCTCTTTGCTTTTTAAGAAGATATTATTTTAGAAATTAAATATTCGATTCGAGTATTAACCTTTACCAATTCATTACAATCCCTATGCTGAAATAAATTGAATTATCGATTCAAATCTCAGATCAGTTATCTGCTGACTACTTTACATCACTATTATATGTAATGTAAATTCGAAATAGCTTATTCATCAGTATTTGGCAGACTTGCAAATTTACATTACAGATACGAAATAAACAAAGCAAACTGCTGTCTCGTTTTCGATAACAATCATAAATATTGCATCAGCAATCATAGAAAAATTGTAGAGCATAGATTTCATTATTTGACAAACACTTTTAATAGTTTAATATGAAATTCGTCCCATATATTGCACGAGGGTACCAAAACCATTACATATGGTCACTTCTTAATTCAATCATTCCAAGATATCGAAATAATTCGAAATCCCTTTCAGTAGCTCATAAGCAACTCATTTTGTTGAAAATAATTGAAAAATCCGTATTTACTCGTATCGAAATAAAAATGATGAAAGCAGAAAAATAAGGAAATTTACAAAAAATTATTCTTGAACACGTTCAGGGCTAAGGCGAAAATTCACTAACTAGGCTACGCTACTAAACGTATTACGCTTGACCATTTATTTATTTATTCATTTAGTTAATAACATAAAACGAGCATAGCTGTTTTTACAAAGACATATAAAGTAGCAAGTAGCACACACTACGAATACTATTAAATTACATAAAATATAATTTATAGATCAAAATATCACTTGTATAAAATATGTGAATTTTTAAATACGAGTCTTTATCTGACTCCTACAGCATAGCAGACCCGAATTTCACGAGTCATATATGACTCGCATAGCCTTAAACGTGTTAAAATATGCCTACTGAAAAAGCTTTATTTTAATACGTAAATACTTTTATAGTTCTTATCGAAAATTACCCAGTAAAAATAAATGTGAAAGTACGTCGAAAATTTTTGTGAAAACGACTTTTTCAAACATTATATTGCAAAAAAATAAAAATGTCTGCATTGAAGTGTTAAAAGATTCTATAATTCGATAAACACGGATTTTAAAAGAATTTCAAAGTTTGATTGAAAAACGTACTAATCAGCAGGTATAGAAACAATTACCTATATAAAAGGATAATAAAAGAAACGTGCAAGTATAAGTAAAAAAATTACAAGGAAAGCGACGTTGAAAGGGAAAGAAATGAAGATAGAAAAGTTATTTATAAGAAAAATAATGTCTGTTTCGTGCTGTTTTTCCTCGTTTTATTAATGGTTTTAAATAAAATTCACGGGTTCAACAACACGTTGTGTTTAATAAAAACGACTTCACTTCTTCGCGGGTGCCGCTGTTTTACTCGTGACAGCTTTTGGCTTTGCCTCCTTTTTGGCTGGCGCTGGTTTCGTGGCAGCTGCTTTAGGATCTGCCTTCTTCTTGGGCATCTTCTTCACCTTGGGCTTCGCTGCTTTTACGGCCGCCAATTGTTTTGACCGTTTCGCCTTGACTCTCAGCTCAACTGCCGCTGGCGATGACTTTTGCAGTTTGACCTGTATTTTAAATTAAGAATTTTGTAGATCACGTTCTAAATTTTACAACATTGACTGTTGTGCAATATTTATTGTACAAGAATTTCAACGAGTGAATTTGTAAAAGCATTAAAATGTGCCATGATCATGTCTCTGTTCCATGCGAAATATCACAAAACAAAAACGCCTGATCATTAGATTTCTCTAGCACCTGATGGATCAACCTAGCAAATGATTACAAGATTGAGGACATTTGCTACAGTGCATATTTCTCGACTATAGATCATCGATTTGTAGAATTAAGATAGTAAACTTACACCACGCTTTTCAGCTAAAAGGGCATCTCTTTCATTTTGTCTTTTTCGAGCTGTCAAAATAGCCGCACGCTTCAGTACAGCAGCATATGGGTTAAGTTTCAACATAGCTCTGGTATTGTTGAGAGGGTTCAGTTTCTTTACTCTGCGAATAACCCTCTTCCTGCAAATAAAGTATAAAAGAAATCGATTAATATCAAATGACTGCAATTTATTATGTATTATTCAATGAGTTTTATTAACACGCTCAGTACACGTTTTGTTTTATAATCACTGTTCAATCATAAACACGGACCAAAACATATCATCACAAACATATCATGAATTTAATTAAGAATCAAAGAAAAAAGGAAGTAATCGAACGTCTATCGCGAAAATTGTAATATAATAGTTTAATAAAATTATATATAATGTAAATTTAAATTTACAGCAAACTTAATATTATCTGCTATAATACGTTTATAGATACAATAAGTATAATTTATTTATTTATTTTACGTCTGATCACGAATATCAATGTTATCCTAAACTATCACTATCACGGTAAAGGAAAAAAACGTACCTTGGTGCTCGGAGAACCTTGCGGATCTCCTCAGACTTCAGAAGCCTGGCCAGATCTGTATTGGCCATCTTAGGCATGGGAAGATTGTATCCCTTCTTTAGTTTGGCTTCTTTGCGCCAAGTACCATATAAAGCGTCTAATTTTTCAAACGCTGATTTTGTCCATATTATGAAGCGGCCTACATGACCACCTGGTGCCAATTTCAACAAATTCATTTTATTGATATTGATCAGGTCAACGCCGGGAATGTTCCTGAAAGCCTTCCTGATACCCTAAAAATGTATAAGAAAATATTAAAATTGTTCTGCACAATTTATTTTTATAGAAATAAATTTTTTTCATCTCCATTCAGAAATGGTAATCGTCAGTGACAAATCAGCAACACGGACCAATGATTTTCATCATAAATAGAATATAAATTTATTGAAAGTCATTAAATATAATAGTTCACGTTACTTTGAAGTCTAACAAAAAATTAATATAAAATCTTTTAAGTATTTACCTGGTCTTGTCCATATACAATCAATGGACCACGACGTTGAATGCGCCGACGATTACGCATTTTACCCTTTCCAGCCCGGAAACGTTGTGATTTGTAAACCTGAAAAGTTATGAAATAACAAATTAGTGTTTTCATACAAAAAAGTATACAAAATTTTTATGTTTGAAATTGAAAAATAAAGTGAGACTGTGCAATAACCATGTCTTTGTTTAATGTGGAAATTCGCGAAACAAAAACGCCTGATCATCATTTTTCTCTAGCACTTGAAGGATCAACCAAACAACTAACTGCGTGACTGAGAACATTACTACAGTGCATATGATTTTTTAATAAGTAAATATATATTTACCTTCTGAATGTCATTCCAGGCCTTAATGCGTCTCAGGAAAATGACAGCTTGCTTAGTTTTGTTATACTCTTGAATCTTGTCAGAGACTACCAGTGGGAATTCTGGTACTTCTTGAATCATGTGTCCTGTAAAAATTAGAATGTTTAATAACAATAGAATCACAAATTAAACTTAAATAAAATATAGTAATCAATAATTTGATTTCTTTCAGAAATGGTAATAATCAGTGGCAAATCAGCAACACGGACCAAAATATCTCATCATTACAAAAACAAAGTTGACAATAAAATACTGAAATGTGTGAAAATTTTTTACCTTTCGATTGTACAAGAGCTGGTACACCAGAAGCAGCAATAGCCGATACAATGGCATACCTTTTCTGGTTTACATTCACACGGCGATGCCAACGTCTCCATGGCTTAGTGGGGGCAAACATGCGTCCTCCTCTACACATGTTACCAAAAGCTCCCTGACCAGAGCGGTGAGTACCACCACCACGGACACGGGGAATACGAGCGACGGCACGTCCGGTACCCCATGATTCGGCAGAAGTTTGATGACCTGAAGAAAAATTAATATTTACCTATAGAAACACTTTTCAAGACAAAAGAAAGAAATTTTTATCTACATAGAAAACATGTGCAATGATCATGTCCCTATCACAGTAAAAAAATTCATGAAACAAGAACGCCTGATCATCAAATTACTCTAGCACCTGATGGATCAATCAAGCAAATGATTACAAGATTGAGGACATTTGCTACAGTGCATATTGCTTAAAATAAAAATGATATAGATAGCAAGTAATTTAATGTATCTCAAAACAATAGAATCTTCTTCAATTGATAAATTTTCATTGGTTGTTCATAAAATTTAGCTTTTGAACTCACCAGCTTCTTTGGAAACACAGTATGGCTGACGGCTGTTCTTTGATACCTGTTGGTGAACAAAGTTCACAATATCAGGTCGGATTGGTGCCTTGAAAATGGCAGGAAGAGAAATAGTTTCTTCTGAAGGTTGACTTTTCTCAGTAAACACTGTAATCAGTGGACGCGCTGTTGACAACGACTGAAAAAATAATAAGTTTTATATAATTTGCAAAGTAATAATAATAATAATTAATTTATGTAAACATGTTTTCAGATGTTAAATTTTTGGATTATAATCAAGAGCATATCAGCAACACGGACCAATTTTCGTCATCATAAAATACTTATAAATAAATTGATTTTTGGTGTTCGAGTTACAAGACACCAATGCATGTGCTTATTTATACCAATATATTACTCATATTAGCCACAAATAAATCAAACTTAATTTTAATAACAATTAGGTACAGTAAAAATAAAATAATAAACGATATATTAAAAATAAAATAGTCAAATTATTAATAAAGCGCTTGACAACAATCCTCTACAGTGATGCTACTAAAGTAAGCAACAGCATACAAGGTGCTAATCCTAACCAAAAAATTAGTTGCACAACACTTGCAATTTAACTGATTAATCAACAAATATAAATTATCCTCTTCAAAAAACAACGTATAAAAGGCACTTTACTCAAGTAAATCACGATTTGTTTGTAAATCAAAGAGCGTGAACAACATTGCACGTGGTCAGTACTTGCGGCAATAGAATATTATGATCATTCGAACATCATAAAAGTTACTCGAACACATTTTTAATAATAACATTTTACATCAAAGCCTCGAGATTTAATTCGAGAATGATAAAATAGCCAGACTTACCATATCGCAGCCTTTTTCACGAGGTTTAGCTCATGAAAAATCGACTAACCATGCAGCCTGCACACCTTGCCTGGCCGAAAGGAAGATGGACGCGAACGGAAGCTGGCACGTAGACAGTATAGGCGCATGCGTTTTTTAGTCAAAGATGGCGACGGGCCGATTCCGGATACTCGCGATTCAAAACTTCTAACGCGGATCCCGCCATGCCGCGAAATACATAAAATTTTCGCCGTAGCAATAGATTTATTGAATTTAGATATCTGGATTGATTAGTTATTTAAAAAAGTAAATTAAAATAAAATTAAAATTTGAAAAATGTCCTACATAATAGTAATAATATATGAAAAATTGTAATAATAATTGTTTTTAACATATATTAGTATAATGTATAAAGAAGTGCATGCATTTAAAGGTAGTTAAAATTAAAAGTGTAAAATAATAATTGTAATAATTGTAATAGTATAGTTTAAAATTGTAATAATAACTGTTTTTAATTGATATTAGTATAATGTATAATGAAGTATATACATTTAAAAGTAGTTAATTAATTGTTGAATAAAGATTATAAAAATGATTCTATAATTATTTTATTTTACCTTAATTAACAAGTGGATGCCGATTGCCGATGTGCCATGGTCGCGAAGTTTCCTTCTTTACCTATTTTTTCATTTAACGATACAAATAAAGATAAAGATTAATTTTAAGAAAAAACGCTCTTTTAGCACCTCCACAATGATGTAAATATTATGTGATTCCAGTTTCATAAATTTTCAACTTCTTAATTTATGAAGAATGTATCGTCGTCTTGAAAATTTTGAAGACAAAATGCTGTAAATTCTGAACGAAATTCTAGAAGACAAAAAATCTGTATGAATTATGAATGACCGAATTTTATATTTATTTATTTTATATTGAATAATTTCTATTTATTTATTTTATTAAATGCCAAAATAGGTAAGGTAGGAATCTTTCTGACCCTAGCACCCTTGTCAATGTGGAGTGTGGACAAATGTGGCATATACGGTTTTTTCGCTGCACAAGTGTAGCATGGTAAAGTAACTTATAAGTTATAATGAGTTCTATACATATCTATACAGTTTATTTGCATAGTAATAACAACGAATATTAAGCGTCTATATTCGTTGGTAATAATGATATAGAGTAAATGTATAATGAATACCTTAGTAATGGCATTTAGTATTTTTATTTACCCATCTATAGAGGATCCTCATTCTTCAAGAGAATTTCAGTACTACTATACTAGACAAACACTAAGTACCCTGTTGAAAAAATCCAGCTGGATTTCCTTCTAGAATTCCAGGTGGATTTGACTGGAAATCCAGGCTGGAATTCCAGGCGAATCCAGGTGGATATCCAGTGGAATCCAGCTGGAATTCCAGCTGGATTTTTTCAACAGGGTACTGACTTATAACTAAGAACTCAAGAAATTTTTTTTAAAACTGTTTAAAAATTAAATAGCGAATCCAGAAAATATTTTATAATTAATATTTATTCACATAATAATAATTTTGTTAATGTAAGTAAATATGTTTGTGATTGAAGTCAAAGATAGCTAAATGACAAAATGAATCATTTTATGAAATTTATTTTAGCTCAGCTTAAATATATATAGTCAATTAGGTACTTATCTTTAGGAAATCGGTATATTGTAATTAATATATTTTATTCAAATTTAGATTATATTGTTTTAATATTACTGACTTTCCTTTTTCAGTATATATATTTACATATTTGATTCTTTTTCAAAAAACATCAGGTGTCATATATAAAATGGATTTATTCAAAACAGATTTATTATCGTAAACTTCATACTACAATTGCTATAAAAGTACTTATGAATATTAAATAAATAAGTTTCCTAATATATTTCATTAAAAATTTACTTAGTGCACAACCATGAAATATATTAAGAGGTACATGTACCTATTTTGCACAATAAGTCGAATTATTCAAAGAAAAGTATTCTTTTTCATTAAGTATGATGTGATTGGTCAATCGAAAATACTCGCCTAAATGGGGACAACATTCGAAATTCGCTAGCTCCACAGTAGCCAGTCAACTTTGAAGGTGGAAAGGTGATAACAGCTATAAAGTAATAATGGAAAATCCGACCGAAGATTTGCCAGAGATAAAAGAAATGAAGGGTGGAGACGAAGATGTGGAAATCAGGTATGTATAAGCAAAGGCTCAATCTAAATCGCGTTTAAAATATATATCAATAAAAAGACTTCGTATATAAGAACGTTAAATTCTGAAAACCTCTAAGTATCATGAAATTGTAAACAATGCCTGTCTCTATAAATTTAAAATCACAGACATATATATTTATTATGATCTTGTAAACGATGTTACTCCTGAAAATATAAAATAAATTTTCAACATTAAATTAATTTTAGGGAGTTTATTATTGATTCGAGAATTAATTTAGATTAAAAATGTATGTTTGTTATTGTAGCAAAGAAGTTGATCCACCAACCGCGGAAGGTTTAGAAAGCGAAAATTCAACGGACGATGAAGAAAACGCTAATCACGTATCATCGTTAACGGTATTGTTGATGAAATCGAGCCAAGCGCGCAAAGGGCAGTGGAGATCACAGGAAGAATCTTTAGTTGCCAGCGAGTTGGACGATGAAAACAATGCGATCGACCTTCCGGACGTGATACGGGAATCCGATGCGCCCAATGATCAGATCGTTAACACTACTTTACCTTGCGAACTCATGAGTAAGATGAATACACTGACTTTAAACGACACGGAGGATGATTATGAGGAGGACGCTTCGATTAGCGAATGGTAGTCATTTTATTTATTTGATCGACAATCGTTCTTAGAAGTATACGAGCATGTCTTTACACATGCTCTTACTTATCGTAAACGAAATTTCAAATTTCGACATTAACATCTTATACCTATTTGATTACTATCAAGCTCCATTGTTGTCTCGGACAATAGCGATGTGGTTTGTATCGATAATGCAACACCTCGGAGAGAAAAAAGCATTTTTCTATCGAGCGACGAGGAAAACTCGCCCGAAATTACGGTATTCAAACATCGTGATTCAGTCTACGGCGAGTCAACGGCGAAGCAGAAGCAGAACGAAGACGTAATAGTCGAGGACTGCGAAGTTATCGAAACGGTACGAGATGCCAGTGTCGGTACCGCGAGTCTACTTAATATGTCGCCAATGACTGATCGAAGTAAGAAAAAATTGTTCAGCGATCAAGGAAATCAGTCTGGGTCCGAAGAATTGATGGACTCAATTCAAATTCAGTCTCCGGAAAAGTATACCGACGACAGAGTTATGAAAGGTAAAGTTTTTGGATTAACTTTAATCGTTACGCTCTTTTTACATCCACTGTGTAATATTCACTTTCTTTTGCAGATGTGCCGTGTCCGCCAAGATATAGACTAACCGTAGCTGATGTGTTCGATGAAGATACCGGCCTGCCTCGTCCCTCGATATTGAAGAAACATTTCATCGAAGAGGGCAGACTCGAAGAGGAAGCAGCGCTTCTCATTATAAATACTGGCGCTCAAATTTTGCGTACAGAAACAAACGTCATCGAAGTCAATGCGCCCGTTACTGGTATTACTTTCTATAGAATATTTTATTTCCTCAATCAAACCGATTTCTGTGATGTTTTATGTATTGCATAATGTACATAAAATTTATAGTTTGCGGCGATATCCACGGGCAATTTTACGATTTGATTCACTTATTTGAACTTGGTGGATCTCCTGCAAGCAGAAATTATCTTTTCCTCGGTGATTATGTAGATAGAGGATATTTCAGTATAGAGGTATGTGTTATTTTTATTAAATCGTTTTGAATATACAAATGTTTTTAGTATTATTTATATACAATGATTGAATTTTTGCTTTCAGTGCGTTCTGTATCTTTGGGCATTCAAGATTTGCTATCCAAAAACTTTCTTTCTTTTAAGAGGCAATCACGAATGTCGTCATCTCACGGAATGTTTTACCTTCAAAGATGAATGTAAGTTCCACTCATTTATTGAACAATCTTAATATAATTCTAACGAAATTTTTATATTGATTTCACAACGATACTCAAGGTAATGTCAAGTACTCAGAGGCAGTGTACAACGCTTGTATGGAAGCATTCGATTGTTTGCCTCTGGCGGCGATCATGAACAAACAGTTTCTTTGCGTTCACGGTGGCCTGTCGCCCGAAATTCACGATGTGGAGGATATTCACAAGGTAAATCACTTGGAGATTTATCTTAATGAATAAATTAGCGATAATCTATAGACATACAGAGGTTTTTCTGGTTTGCAGATCTATCGGTTTCAAGAACCACCGT
The DNA here is from genome assembly GCA_900490025.1 of Megastigmus dorsalis. Taxonomy (NCBI): domain Eukaryota; kingdom Metazoa; phylum Arthropoda; class Insecta; order Hymenoptera; family Megastigmidae; genus Megastigmus; species Megastigmus dorsalis. The sequence goes on along the minus strand of UELU01136322.1, from coordinate 13,621 downwards.
CGTTTGGTCCCTTGTGCGATCTACTCTGGTCAGATCCGGTTGCGAATTTCGGAAAGGAAATAGGGAATCAATATTATTGCCATAACAGCGTAAGAGGCTGTTCGTACTCGTATAGGTAAAGAATATTAGCAAGATTTACGTAAAATCTTTCATCAATAAAATCGCTTGATTGGCATTTGATTCTTTTACAGCTACAAAGCTTGCTGTGATTTTTTGACGCATAATAACTTGCTAAGTATAATAAGGGCACATGAGGCGCAAGATGAGGGTTACAAAATGTATCGCTTAACGAAAAATTCTTTTCCATCCCTTATAACAATATTCAGCGCCCCGAATTATATTGACGTTTACCAGAATAAGGTTGGTGCATTTAAATATAATGCAAAGTCGAGTGTAACTGTATCTCGACTTTATTATTTATATAGATTGATGTCTGACAACTTTAGGAGAAAAATGCTATCTTTCTTGACTATATTTAAGTAACAAAATTGTTGCGTTCTATTTTTATTAATTTTATTTAAACATTCTTATCGTGATTCAGGCAGCAATACTTAAGTATGAAAAGGACGTAATAGATATTAAGCGATTTAATTCTATTGCACATCCATTCTGGTTACCCAATTTCACTGATGTCTTCACCTGGTCATTACCCTTCATTGGTGAAAAAGGTATAATGAAAAGTAAATGAACTTAATTTTTTACGAATTATAGGTATACCGTTATTTTCTTTTATTTCTTTTTAGTCACCGAAATGCTGCTTTCCGTTTTAAACATTTGCTCAGATGACGAACTTAAAACTACAGAAGATACAAAACTTCAGAAGAAAGGTAATTTTTCTCGTATTATGGAAAAACAAGTTATATATTACGTTATCCGATAAACATATTCAAAAGAGCACTTGAAAACTTTGTATATAATTATAACGTATTATTTTCAGGAAACGAAACTGTTACGCGCAAGGATGTGATCCGATACAAGATTAAAGCTATAGGGAAGATGGCCAGAAACTATACTGTTTTAAGGTAATAATCTTTCAACGGCACAATACCTTTTATTGTAATTATATAATACTTATTTGGCCAATAAACTTATCCTTACATATTTTTGTTCTTATATGCTCGTAGGGAGGAAAGAGAGAATGTGCTCCAACTGAAGGGATTGACGCCAAATGGTTCATTACCATATGGCGTCCTTGCTGGTGGCAACAGAACTCTTAGAACCGGTAAGTATCATAAGCTCTTGAAATATGCACTAGATGCATCAATATACGCTTATACCAATTCATTATCTTAATAATTTTCAGCACTGCAGAAGCACCTTACGTTCGAGGAAGCAAAAGCAATGGATGCGATAAACGAGATGAGACCACCTATAAAGAGTGAATACATTATATCCTCACAGGGGAGAAGTCATTTATCAAGGAAAGAGCACAGTCCAGTTAAAAAAGAAACAGATAGTACTCCAGGTTCGGGATCATCAAGATCATCACGTATACCGGTAGCAGTGAAGGGAAAGCATTGGAGTCCTGATATGCAGACTCGCAATAGTCTTACATTGAGTATTATTTTTTCACGTTATTAGATTTTGAAATTCATTCATATTGAAAAATCTACAATAATAAACTGCTAATCGGTTTTAGCGGAAATATCGCCACCTATGAAATCGCCAAGGGTACGGAAAAATACTACTGGAACAATCTCATCTGATGACTATGATGATGATCAGCAATTACGTTCGAGTCCAGAGCACGGTATGAGTTAGAACTTGATAACATAGAAAAGTATTGTTATTTGAGAGTAAACTAAAATATATTTAATATAATAATATTAATTACCAGAAAAGATATGTCCATTTTTATACCGCTAGTGTATTTATACTTATCTCGCAGCTGAAACTTAAATTATTAAAAATCGAAAAGACGATCCCTCGACATTTTTAGGCAAGTTTTATGAATCATTCATTATCGACTTAAATTCTCACAGACAAAGCATCAGCTACGAATTCATTTAAAAAATCGTTAACAAGGGCATGCAGTGTCGTTTTAAACCAATATCAGCCAGTGGGAATGTCATCGCCTGTCAGATTGCCGAAAGCACGGATTAATAGCGATGGAACAGTATCCCCCTATATTTCTGGCGATGAAGCACTTCCGACTCCGACTAAAGGTATGCAAGTGTTACAGCATCGCGATTGCAGCTAAAAACTGCAATTTTCATCTGACTTGATCACTTTGAATCATGAGCTATAAGGTATCTGTTTTATTAATAGCTAAAAAGCCATCGACCCCGAAAATGCATAAATCAATAGTAAAGGAGTGCAGTGTTGTTTTAGAGCGAACCAATAAGTTGATAAATGGAGCCCTGCACAAGGTAAACTTTTTTCGTTTAAAATAATAAGGATCTGACATTCAGTTAATTATTTTAATTATTTCAGGCAACTAATGAGAATTAGTGATAAATTTCATTGTTATCATATATGGAAACTACGTCTATAAGGTTGTAGTTCTTATATATATTTATAAATTTTGTATTTATTGTAGCAGCCAAATTTTATGTCTATTATAGTATATAGGTATAAGTATAAAAGAAGCTATTATTTATATACATAGATAAATTAAGCAAAACCAATCCGATGTAAAATGAAATTTTTAAACGTTTATACTGTAAACCGACATACTTATATCTGTTTGTACAAAATATTTTATTACTAGTTTTATTTTTTTTTAAAGATCATTGTACATTGCGTGGAATATATATAATATTTATAATGAAGGAAGTAATTTTATTGCGATTCTTTCATATTTTTGTATCGATATTAAAAGCGGTTGGTTAATTTATATATATAAATATACATTACTTTATGCATAATACATTTTTATCTTCATTCCTGCCCTTTTTTTTCAGTAATTGTGGGAAACGATATAGTAGTACTTAAGCCTGCTTATGAGTAGATTCGTTTACAAAAACTTGATACCAGCTCGAAATTGGAATGTCCCTATATATAGATATATATATTATGCGACACGCACTACTGGAATGAAAGGAAATTAAACGATAATTCTTTACCAATGACAAAGAATTATACGATAACATTTATGAAAATACACATAAGTACATACATACATATCATAATTATCCAATATCAAAAATTGATAAACAAATTAAATCTCAAATTCCAAAATGCCAATTTCAATGAGCATTATATTACTTTATATATATTATTGCATGTTTAGAATCAGTAGAAAAATTCCGAATGTAGCCAGCCCACTATGATAAATGCACATTGTACAAAACTGCTAATTTTTTAACCACTTTCTCGCAGTAGCAGATTTGATTGAAAAACATGATACCTATATGTATTTATATATGTCATATTTAGGTGTTCATTCTTTGTAATTTTAAAATCCTACATGTTATTACCGACTGTTCTAATTGGCGAAACTGACATTGCCGACGGTCTCCTATGCTATAACTATATATATTCGATATATGCAGCAATAATGCAGCCATCGAGAAAAATAGGTAAACTGCATATTATGATGATAAAATTTGAAGGGGCAAGAATCAATTCCGTCGTTTCGTGTAGTGGCAGCACTGCTTTGTACTCTTCAGTGTCGTCCACTCAGTCTTACGAAGTGTAGGTTTTTCTGTTTGTATAAACTATATATAAGCTGTTAAATGAATTGTTGAAATCTGCGAAATGGCTCACTGGTTTCATCGTAATGTGCTAAAAGCAACGACGAACCACCAATTCGAATTGAAGTGTAAATGTCATCCAACGGATGCGGCAACACTTGCTGGCAGGTTAGCGCATCTGTTTATAACTTTATAAATACGACCTTGCACTAATTCATTTTGCAGTATTGAACACTGTTGCAGTATTTTAAGAGCCTGTCGAAGTATGCTCTTGGAGTGTCTAAAAAACCCAAACAAAGCAAGTACCGATGTGGAAGCTGCATTTGTTTCCTATCTTTCTCGTCTGTATGGTTTTATGTGGGAAGTTAATGGTACAAATGAGGAAAACCAAGTTGGCAGACCAAATCCAAGCAAGCTGAGAAATGCCTTTGTTTTTAAATGGACTCACACTCTGCTTGGACCAGGAACTGTGTAAGACTTTTTACTCCTTATATGGAGATGATTTTTGTTGTCAATGTATATACATTATTTAAAAAATATTCATATATGAATAAACAAGCTATATCAACATTTTAAATAGCAGTTAGATATTTTTAGCATGACAATTTTGATTTAAATTAATGCTTCAGTTTACTTATTATCTACAAAACAAATTACAGCTTTGTAAGATAAGATTATTGATAGGTACTTCATTATAATTGCATCCATTATAAGTTTACACACAATTTTAGATTCTTATTGCTGAAGGTTGTTTTTCTACATAAATATTAGCATATATGTTGATAATCATTTTGTTATTTTTGGTTTTTGCAGCTCTTTTGCAGATTCCATTTACGAAGCTGCAAACATGAGTATGAATCTAGGCCTATGGTTCATGAAACATGCAGCGATGATAGCTGCCAAAAATGAGTAAGAAAATAAAAAATGGATAATTTTAGATGATATTATATTGTGGGATTGTTTTTATAAATGACAAAATATTTTTCAGTATCACTATGGATGCAGCGAAGGAAGTACACAGTATGTTAAGAAGAGCAGCTGGAATATTTACTTTTGTACAAACTGAATTTTTACCACAACTAAACTATCCTCCGCCACTTGGTAGTGATTTAGATCCTCGTGTAATAAATGCCTATGTCAATCAATGCACTGCTGAAGCTCAAGAAGGTAACTAATAGAGGTCGAACATTTCAAATTTTTTATTAAAATAATTTATCTATTAAGTAAAAGCTTATAGAAATTATTGAAATCTGTTTACTTCAAATATTTCAATTTTTAGTGACTGTTGCTAGAGCTGTAGAGCTGAAGCATAATTCTAGTTTAATATCTGCCTTAGCTAATGAAACAAGTAAACTATTTCTTGATGCTGCAAATACGTTGCATCCATTTAAACCGGAAGTTTCAGGACAATGGGTTAAATACCTTGAGCTAAAATCAATGTTTTATTTGTCATATGTAAGTACTGCATAAATTAACATGTGATAATTAATATTTATTTGATGCATACCGAGACACTCTAAACATAAATTACTGTATCTCAAAACTCTTGTTTAAAAATCCATATCTCAAAAGTTCCTTTTAAAAGCAGTATTTAACACTCCCCTAATATAAAGCTATATCTCAGCTATTAACAAATTTAAGTGATATAAATTTAAGTATGTCAGACATTGATTATTGTGTAATGAATATTAAGATTAATTTAAAAGAATATTTTGGTAGTATTTTACAAAAAGTTGTAATAATAAATTGCAATGTAAGGAATATCAGTGACAGATATTAATTAATCATTTGTTCTGTGCTATTGCTTTTACATAAGAAGCGGTTCTTTTTTTTTTATGTTACATTTTGTGCTTTTCTACAGAAAAAGTCACATACCGCAGCCCCTACAAAGAATTAATGTTATTGTATTAAACTAACTATTTGCTTTTTTTAATTCACTATACTTCTATGTATTTTAATTTCAAATTTATTCCAGTGGAAATTTTTAAATATATCAGTGTATCAAAGAGCGTCCATGTTGTACTTTTTAGACTTATTTTTGCTGCTCTTAAATTTATATTTTTATATATTTTCGTACATTTATGTTCTAAAATATTTTTTTCGAAGATATATGATTTTTATTTTTTCATTTTTTGTAAAAGTAAAGGTATATTAGTGTATCAAAAAATTTCAACACCAGTCCAAAAAGTAAAAAATGTATACACTTTGATACACTTTAGTACACTTTGACAAACTTTTATACATTTGCAATTTCCACTGAGAGAAGTTAGAAAATAAATTTTTTTTATTACAGCCTACTTAAGTAGTCTTTGCTTTATCTTTAAAGCACATTGATATTTATTTTAGTTATTATATTTTTAGGCTTACAATTACTGTGGTGAAAACTTATTAGCCATGGATAAATGTGGGGAAGCTATAAGAGCTCTCAAAGAAAGTGAATCTTGTTTAAACAAAGCAAAAAAATTATGTCAAGAATATGGGAAAACTCGTGGACCAGCCCCAAGAGTAAAACCCGATGAACATGCTGTGTTCAGACGTTTGGCACCAATAGTTAAACGTACCCTTGATAAATGTGAACGTGAAAACGGTTTAATGTAAACAAATAATTTTTTTATACTCTAATTTTCTTTTTTAATTTCTGTCTAAAACGTTTTTATATTTTATTTAGATATCATCACGCTGTACCTCAAGAATTACCTGCATTAGATACTAAAGCTACTTATGGATTAGTAAGTCCTATTGATTTTCAAATGCCTGCTCCTGCAACCTTATGGATATCGGATTTCTATCAAATGTTAGTTGGAGTTGGCACTGCTAAAGTAGGAAAAGAGCAAGATTTACCACCTGTAAAAGAAGAGGAGGTACATCACAGCAATAAAGACCCTAAAAACGAAAGTGGCTGTACTTTGCAATAAAAAGTACTCTTTACTATTAATGATTAAGAGAAACAGTGGTTCAAAACCACATGAATGTGCAAAGCTTTTAATATGAAACAATGTTTTACTTATTTTATGACTGCATTTTGGACTATGGCATATAATGTGCATATATTATTTGCAATGCTGAGATTCTAATGTATTAGTATTATTGGACCTAGTCAGTACATTGTTTATACTATATCTACATTTATTTTAACAGATTAAAATTAAAAAAATTGTTAAAATGATAGATAAAATTATAAATGATTAAAAAAGTGTTGAGATCGATTTAAAAATATATTCCTTTATGTGCATTTGTTTTTTAATTCGTTGTTAATTTTTTGTAAAGAATTTTGAAACTTTTAATTTATTTTCTTAATTCATCTTTAAAAATGATGTTTACTGTAAATGAAAACATAATAGAATATTTTAATTATTAATTGTATTATTAAACTTAAATAATAATAATAAAAATAATTATCTTAGTAATTACTTAAAATTAATAAATTTGTAATTACTATAATTTGAATAAACAAATTATAATTTTTATTCTATAATGTATTTTTATTGATGCCTATAATGTTTTTTTTAATGTATATAATGTTTTATTTATTTATTAAACAATTTTTTTTGTATATTTATAATTACATATTATATACATTTTTAAAGAGCCGACGTATTAAGTAAAATAATAAATAAAAATTTAGAATTTACATTTTTGACGCATACTGGCCGTAACTACCGCAAAAAAATTGCTTTACTAGTAACTTAATTAAAAGTAGAACACACTTGTATTCCAGATGAAAAAAACTGAACCCACAAATATTTTTTAAAAAGTTCTAAATTTGCAAAACAATATATCTAACAAAAGATGGCTAAAAACTACTTTATTGATAGAAGAGTAGAACATTATTTATACATATATCCCGCGCAACGATCACACACGTGTGACACGTCAGTCGACACAATATATATATTTTTTGAATTTATACTGAGTGTTCAATAACGCCCCGCGTTCAGTTTCGCCCCACTCTCCCCTATATAGGTATAGCTGTGTGCTCAGTGCTGTGCGTGCCCTGTGGACGAATACGAATGACGAGGGTGACGACATGCCGATATGCACCCCGCAGGCGGTGATGTGATACTTGTT
>UELU01136321.1:33283-45489 GCA_900490025.1 Megastigmus dorsalis | reverse complement strand
CCTTAAAACATTGTTAACAATGTATGAAAAAATTATAATTATGAATAAAATAGTTTTTCTTTTTTAATATTTAAAAGTTGTCTATTTTTTTTCAATTTAGAAAGTAAAAGTTCCCTTAATAAATTGTTTTTGATGTACTTTTAATATGCCTTGTAAATTTTAATATGATAAGCTCCTTTTCAAATTTTATAAGTTATACGTTTATGGCTAAAATGCTATTGCGATTTATAATCAAAACTTTCTAGTATTTAGAAATCAGGATATACATTTGGATTTAGTTCGGTAAGATTCCCCAAGGTTTGATGATAATTACTCGCTGCTATAGCGATCGTAGCTCTCCCACACGAGCAACAAACCCCAAAGCTTCGGCTAAATGTATATTCTCCCATTCTAAGTGAGGGAAAGATAAGCCATTGAAACAAGTATACGCGAAAGAAAGAGAGAGAGGGAGGAAAAAATACATACCACGGAGCGGCTTGCAGAGATTAAAAACCGTCCCATCGCACTTGAAGACCGTGAAAGTCCGAGATACAGACTACATTTTCTCTCTAGCTCTCCCTCGAGGAAGCATTAGAGCAACAGTGGAGAGAGAGAGAGAGAGAGAGAGAAAGAACGAGCGAGAAGAGAGAGAGAGAAAGAACGAGCGAGAAAGAGAGCAAGAAGAAGCCGAAAACGAGATCAGGCCAAGTAGAAAACTCGGACAGGGAAAACTATCTCGAGAGCTGTCCTCCTCGCGTATTGTGCACATACTTCTTTTTTCCTTCCTCGGTCTCGCGCGGTCCTTCAGTCTTCCTACCCTCGTCAAAATTATTATTTCTGTCGGAAGAAAAAAAAACTCTATCATTGTTAATCTCGTCCCTTAAAAACGCCCTACTCTGCGCATGCACATGCACAGACTGCCATCGGAGAGAGGGAGAGGGAGATGGATGTCCCGCGGCTATAAGCTCGACTATATACTCGTATTTTCCGAATTTTTCCACCACGGCCGCCAGTCATATCGATGTCAGTCGATTTTCGCGCCTTCTTTTTCCCACTTTTTCGCCAGGCTTTTTTTTGTCGGTTGAGAGCCGCGATGACGGACTTGTTCACTTATCGCCCGCGTATATATACGTGCATACACCGATACGGGTCGTGCGGTGCGTTTTTCTCTTTTGGCGGTGGCATAGCGGTGGTGGCCTGCGCTCCTCTTATTTTCATTCGCGCGGCCGAGTATATAACGCGCATAGAATGAGCCGAGGGCGCGATCAAATCGGCCGGTTAACGATAACGGTAACTGTAAGGGCCTGAGTGCGTGTGGTTTAATGGAAAATGACGATCGGCTCATTCGTTCGTTCGTTCGTTCGTTCGCTATATGGGTTCGTTCGCTCGTTCGTTCGTCGATGTCGCGCGACGGCTCTCGAGAGCTGTTATAGCCGCGTAGCGCGGGGGTGTGCGCCGGTGTGCGCGCCGGTGTGCGCAGCAGCTGGCGCGACCGTTGAACACCGTTAAATAAAATTACGCTTCCTGTACTTGGCCTGAGATATGATTTCGAGAGAGCTGAGATTCTCTCTCGCTTACTGTGGGTTTTTTGTTTTGCGGATTTCAACGTTATCTACGACCGGGGCTATTTTCGTACATGGGAAAGCAGTGGCTTTGCTCGTTCGAGTTGCCATTGGGAGTTGCTGCTCGCGGGATGTCGGTTAAAAAATTTTGAGCTGCTGCTTGGAAAAATAATACTTGCACATGTATATCAATTCGTGCAAAAGATATTGTGACTAGGATTTTGAGCTCGTGTATGCGTATGTATACATGTATACATGCACAGTCTGACTCGGTGACCTCGAAAAAAAAGAAAAGAAGAAGCAAATGTTGGAAAACATGAAAATGTCGCGCTCGAAAATGTCGAGCACTAGAAAGCCCGAAGTAGGGGAAAGCAGAAGGACTCCAGAAATATCCAATTATTCGACGCCTATACAAAGATATATAAAGATCGCGTTTCCCGTCCAATTATTTTGGCAGCGCTCCAGAGAACAGGCCATTTTTGTCAATCCTATACATCTCGAGTCCTCATTTTCTATCTGTATTGAAAGGAGGGAGGTCTACGAGCTGAGAGGCTCGAAAGGACGCTATCTATATATAGTTTCCGAGACTGAGACAGAGTGAGTAAGTGAGACACACACACAGAGAGAGAGAGAGAGAGAGAAATTAGACGTACCTCGACCGGCGTCGCCGTCGCCACTCCCAGTCGTCGCGGCGTTAAAGGGAGGAAATCGCTCGGTAATTGAAAGCCCTGGCCTGGCGGAGAAGCGAACGTCGTCCTCCTCCTCCTCGTCGACTGTTGCCTGCTTCCTCTGTGCCGCGTCGCTTCTCTCGAGGAAAGGGAGACGGAGAGACCCAGAGAATCCGGAAATTCTCCGAGACGTCGACGCTGCTGCCGCTGCTCCTGCTACTCATGCTTCACCCGACTTATACCGACGACGGCGAGCTTCAACGCTAATTCTAGATCGAAATATTATGTGTGCGAATATCTCATGCCCCTCTTTTGTCTTTGGCTCGGCTTTATTATGCGCTGAGGTGCTTTTATATTAGAGGATCAGGTTTTATTTTTGGGTTTGATGAGTTTCAGCTGTCGGCGAGTGTTTGACTTTATTTCCGACATTTTAACAGAAATTCTGACACATCTAATGCGTTGCAGTATAATATGGGAAATAAATTTGATATATAAATTGATTTTCAAAAGTGATTGGTTTTTTAAATATTTCATAAAGTATGAAATTTTTACCAATCAACTTTCAATAAAAATATAAAAATATTTTTTTGTGCAATAAAAATATTGTGTAAAGTATTCCTCTGAAATTTATTATAATATTTACAAAAGAAATTTTAATTCTTGATAATATTATTGATTGAATATTATCAAAATTATGTTTATTAGGTATTTCAGTTCCTTAAAAATTTCTGAAATCCATAAAAAAACCTTTCCAAAAAAAGTATAAAACAGGCAAGTATGCTTTTTTACCAAAACTCATTAATATTGTTGAATAATAAAAGTAAATAATAAAATACTTTTACACTACCTTTGATTGTTAACATTCTACTATCACTTTTTTAAAATAAAGAATCATTATTATTTTCCCTCATTCGTTTACCTTCATTCTAAACTTATTTATTAATATAACAACATTATTAGTATAACAACATTAAACTAGAGTTTTCGATTAAATACAATCAATTCTTTGTTTATTTAGATAATTTTTCCATTTCTAATGGCCAATTTAAACCAAAGAAGGTTGTGAGATCAATTCAGAAACTGTCAAGTATTCTTTTTGTCTTAATAATTTAACTTCATTATTAATTGTCTATTTAAACAAATTACAAGCGCAATTAATGAATCATTAAAATTATTATTATTATTTAATTTTCCTGAACATTTATTGTTATAAAATATAAATTTATAATGTAATTTTTTATTATATATATACACATCTTTTGAATTAACATACTCGGCTAAATAGCTCGGGTGCATAAAAAGTATTGCAAAATCATTACCAAAATCATCAAAGTCCTTTTCACTATTGTTCATAAAGTGAATCAGCAAAATTATTATTATTATAATTATCACCATGTAACAATGATCACATTATCATTTCAGTTAAACAATATACTTGGAATACTGATCAATATAATTTTGGTTTATTCGTTGGTGCTCATCAAATCATAATTAAATTCGATTCGTACATACATAATATATCTATAAACATAATCCAATCACTTATTACGAGGAGGCAGATATACATTTACGTTTATTGTCGATACGTTCGTTACTTTTTACCTTTAAAAATACTTAGAGTGTTGGAATGACTCGGCGAGCAAAAAGAAAAGCAATATACGAGCATACACAATCTTGCAGCACGATGTAAAAAAAAGAAAAAAAGTAAAAGAAAAAAGAAATGGAGTGCAATACTTGTACTCTATATGTAGACTCTTCTTTTTTATCAATGAGAAATATGAAAAACCAGGGGAATCGAGAGCCAATCCTACCTACCCGGTAAAAAGCTTCGGTTTTCATGTCTGCATCGCCGGGTAACAAAAAATAAAGCTCTACACCGAAACTTTTCATTTATTTTTCCGCTGATTTTGAGGCATTTTTACGTCCCCGTGTCCAATTTCGAGGGGATCGAGAAAAAAAATGATACACGCAATGCACGTTTATGCCTCGTCGTACACACACACGATCACAGAGAGAAAGAGAGAGTAGAGTAGAGTAGAGAGAGAGAGAGAGAGAGAGATACACAGAGAAGGCAGAAATACGAAAAAGCCTTCGATATCGCTTCACTTGACAGCTGCTCGTGTTTCGGTTCGCGTACTCCTTGCCTCGCGTATACGATTCCGACCCATTCGATGCAACTTACCCCTCGCTTACAGCTCGCACATTTTAATGCACGGGGGAGAGAAAGAAAGGGAGAAGCGTCGGCATAATCTTGTGCCTCGGCGTAACTCCAAGAGCCTCCGCGTAGTGCCACGGATATATATTCATGCCGGTGATTTATTTGGAATTGTGCGGATTCGAAGCAGCCGCTGTCTGTCGATATTATCAATATTTTTATATATTTACAAGTTTTTTCGGGCTCGTAGCTGAGGAGGAGAAAAAGTGCGTGGAAAAAACAAGTGGTTATAATTAAAGCAGATCTGTTCACTTGATGAAAATCAATATGTTAAATATAAACCTTAAGTTTCATGCGCTACTTGAATTTAGTAAATATATTCAGTGTACTAAATTCTAGTTTAAAATTAATCAAAGGCTATACAATATTGTACGATCGTTTAGTTCTGCTCGTGTATTTGAAAGGTGAAATTAATTAATTCCAGCACTGCGAGCCTCAGATGACTGTGACAAAGCTTAAAAATACTAGTTTACGTCACACTTATTCCGTTATAATTAATCTGCTTTAGTGATAAATTAGAAGCGAATATAAAACACAGCGCAGACCTTGAACTGCCCGCTTAAAGTCTCCATTAAGTATAGCTGCACCAATTTATCTCGTATATAACAAGCAGCCCTAAGCAGCCATACGCTTTACGCGCGTGGTCACCCTTTCCCGGAACCGCAAATAATAAATTTTTGACAGCCGCACCGATATAACGACGACCAGCATCCGTACAGTAAAAGTATTTCCAATTCGACAAAGAAAAGCACGCGTATAATCATTGCTCTTCTCCCCTCCTGCATTATATAGAGACTAAAAAATTTCCGTTTATCCATGAGGAGAGGCATTGATTCTGGGAAACGTCTCGCGCGCGTCACACGTCGATTTCTCCGAGCGGCTGTCCCCATCTTATCTACGGACAAGGGCTTTCTCGCTTTGGCGGCCACACGTCGGCGCGTTTTAACGCTCACGCGTTTCTCTCTCTCTCTCTCTCTCTCTCTCTCTCTCTGTCTACCAGGAAGAAAAGCCTCTCAGCTGCGCACGCGAGATTTTTATCGGCGCGCGGGTACGGCGCGAGTAGAGAGCTTGGCGATGTTGCGCGTCGGGCACTGTGAATGAATGCCCCTTCCGCGACGAATAAATCTTTTCTTTTCTCTCTCCCTCTCTCTCCCTCTCTCTCTCTCTCTCTCTCTCTGCTACTCCCGGCAAGAAATAAATGCCTTACCGTCGCCTATATATACGTATACACATATACTTGCGTATATATAGACTCTCTCTCTCGTGACAGGGGCTATGTATATATATATATATATCGACGAGGTGTATTGATCAGGGTCACTCTCAAGAATTTCTGTCGAGGACCTTCATCAATCGACGCGAACAAATGTCACGAGCCCTGCCTCTACGAGAGAGAGAGAGAAAGAGAGAATCGTCGCTCTGGATATAATCCTTCCTCCCCCCCCCTCCCTCGACGCGGGACAGTTACTAATCCGCAACTGGGAGAAACCGCACACTTATGATGCCCCGGGCTATTATGTTCTTTTTTTTTTTCTTCTCTCCTGTCTCTGGTCTGCCAGTACGTGTGCCCGTCTATGTACATGTTTGGGTGTGGGTGAAGCGTGTATAGGCGTCTTTCGATTCCGTTTCGAATATTTTTCGACCCGACGTTGATAAATCGCTCTCGCTCTACGCGCCGGCTATACTGTTTTTCCCTTGCGTCGCCGCCTTTACTTTTTCTCCGCTCCCCCGTACCTCCTGTACTTATACATACATATAGAAAGATATGCTCATGGGCGGCACAAGCTGTAATCAGGCCACGTCACTCGTTTGCCTTTCTTATATATGTATTTTCCACGCTTTGCTTTGCTGCGTGTGTTTATTCGTTGACGTTGTTCTTTTTTTTTAGAATACCCAGCTAACCAATTAACGTTATCCGGATCAGCCGCCGTAACCGGTACGTCTGCGAAATTTGGGGATTAATGTTTTATGCTCCCTGTCGGGGATGTACTGTCCGTTTCAATTTGATTTATGATTTTTCAAAATTCCCTCCCCTATTTGCATGAATCATGTCAGCCTTTTACTTTTCTTTTGATATTCGTATATGTAGATCGACTGATTTTGAGCGCGTGCACTGTTCTTGTACACAATGGATTGATGCTTTATGCAAATAACGAATAATTAACTGATCACGGCGGATGGTTATCGATCGTTATCAGAGATACAATGGATTATTTAAAATGGAATATCTTGTAGAATAATAACCGCGTCCTGATAGGTAAGTGTTTCTGTTTTTTTTTTTAATTTTCAAATTAAACTACCTGTCGCAGAATCAGATAAATATAAAATAAAAAGAAATAGCACTGTATGTAGTCCCTTTCAATAATAACTGAAAATTTGAATAACATCAAATATACCTAAACAATTGTATTTTTGTATATATTTCAATATGTAACCTATAATACGAAATAAAAAGAATGCGTTATCGATGATGCTGAAGTGGTATAAATTAATTTTGACGTATATTGTACATTGTAATTCCTGGAAATTTCTCACAATATATAAATGATATATTTTTGCTGAAATGAATTTTCTACGAATTTTCTGCTAATACACGAATCTTCTACTACTTATACCTTCAATAACATCCATTATTATAGTAGCGTAATATATAAAAAATTGATTCTACTGTATAAAAGTGCGGCAGTTCTCGACGTTCAAAAATCGCAAATTACAATTTCTTATTAAAAAAAAAGTATCTCAAAGTTTCTCAGCAGTAAAGCGCCCTTACAATTCGCTCAACCGTTCGGCTTTCCACTGGTAAAACCCAATTATTATAAACTCCACCGCAATCGCGGCGCAAGCATTCATATCAAAGCCCTGGCTGCTGGATGGCACCCGCAGCTTAGAGTCCACGGAATTTTCATCAAATCATTTGGCTCGCACAAATTGCTCGCTTAATTGAAAACTCCGGCAAGAATAAAGGCAGGCAGTTCATTCGGTCGGCAGCGCGCGAGTCTCCATGGTCAACCCATGGCAAGCAGGAAAAAAGGCGCGTGTGCACACGTCGTACTCGCGACAGCTCCAAAGCAGCTCGAAGCAAACAAAAAAGAAGAAAAAAATAGAAGAAGAAAACGGGAACGAGGGAAACACGCGGAAAAGGATGAATAAAAGTTCATAGCATGGGAGAGCCGAGGGTAAATAGAATCAGAGCCGCGTGCGCGGCGGCGGCGATTCGTTCTTTTCAAGCGATTCAATTAATTTTCGCCGAAGCCGAAATCGCTGCCGTAAAAGCAGCAACTGTGCGGTACACGCGTCTGTCCATTTAGCTTCCGGGCAATTTTGCGTTATCCGCGCCCATGATCCACGCGTATAGGACCTCCAGGCTTGATATTCCTGTTCGTTTCGCCACGTCCTGCACCGGCCGCGCTATCCCCTCCGACCAAGCCCCAACCCTTATACGTGCACTAATGAAGCGTTCCACGTCGAGTAAGCAGCTCGACAATTGCAACGAATACCGCATCTCCATCGCTTATCGACGATACATTGAAAATATTCTTCGTTTCATATTACCAAATTTCCATCGTTCAAGTCGTTGTGCAACGACTCGTTGTGTAATGAACGTAATCTATATGGTTAACATTGTTGGATTTAAATCGCTCCTCAAGTATCTTGATCTGGTAGGCTCTGTATCGAAGCTTCTATATATTGCTGTTGGAAAAGAAAGCGTATTTTTAATTTATAAGGGCTATTCTTAAGTATAGTTAATCAAGAAAAATAGTATTATAGAAATTTCAATCGTATTCTGTACCTGGAAAATCAGACAGCGAAATAAATAAGGGAATGGTAGGAAAATACAGGCGCCGCACAACAAGTTCCAGATAAGAGCATTTCAGATTTTTTACCTCTTCGCTTGACATGGCTTGCTCCAGATATATACATAGACACTACACACACACACACACACACACACACACATCCCGCATGAGTTAGGAACAAAACTATATACGGGCATGGAAGACGGATAAAGAGATCGAGCGTAGCAGATAGACCGAAGAGAGATATGTACAGAGAGAGAGAGAGAGAAAGGTAGCGGCCAGCCATTGTTTTCCAGTTATGGATTCTCGTTTCACTCGGAGACCGGTAATAAAAAAAAGAACACTGCACAGAGCAGCGTCCGTGCAGACCGCGTCGATCGGTACTTCCGCGCGCGTCTGCAGTGCAGTGCGCGATACGTGCGGGTGTATTTCTCCGCGCGTATAGTAGAACGGCAAAGCCTTCGATTACGCCCTTCGTCGACGTTTTTCTCCGCTTCGAGTCATAGGGTACGAAGGCAATAACGATAGACGCCGGCGCGTGGCTATCGGGAGAGTGAGAGAGCGCGCTTATCGTAATTATGCCCGCGGCCCGCAGCTGTTTCTCCTCATTTTTCCTGATGTGTTCTCGGATCGCGAGAGGAACGAGCAAAAATTATGGAGATTGTTTTTCTTTTTTTCGAAAATTAAAAATGGAGAGCAAAGGATGATGCGCGCGCGCGAGCAGTATACCGGGCCAAATGAAGAATTCGCGCTTTAACTATAGCCCGACCGAGAGCGGGTTATTACGTATGCATTATTCCTTTCGGCGCGCGTTAGCCTTAAATATGCAGGGCTGCGCTCCGGCGCGTTTCGTCTTTTTTAACCTGTTTTTCCTCTCTCTCTCTCTCTCTCTCTCTTTCTCTCGGTGCTTTACTTATCTCTCTGTCCCTCTTTCCTTTTTTTGAGCTACCTGGCCACAAAATGTCGAGGCTCGGGAGGTGCAGGAGGAGAGTGTGTGTGTGTGCGAGACAGAGAGAGAGAGAGAGAGAGAGAGAGAGAGAGAGCGAGAGAGCGATATGGCGCAGGGAGGAGAAAGTGAGATAGAGATAGAAAGAGAGTTTTCTCTTGGTGCAGTAAAAATTTCGCGTTTCTTATTATATAATGCGACTCGCACGGCTGGGCTCGGCCTAATTACAAACGGTTCTTCGCGAAAATACACTTTAATTACGCCCCTCGCCTACGCTTAAATGCCGCTTTCATTTCAAGGAGCTGCCCCATCTTCAATGGGTTAATTTTGAACCGCAGCTCGAGTGGAATCCCTTTTTGCCCCTGTTTTTGTAGAGCCGATGAGCTATTTTATTGTTTCTTAATATTTACCTGGGGATTCGACATGTGGCGTCGTTTTGTCTCGTGAATTCTCCCGAGAAATTACTTGTGTGTCAACAGTATTGTACGGAATGGAAAATGATTCGTAAAGATTTCACGAATTTTGAACTCTTGAGATGGAAAAAGCACTAACAATTAGGTGAAGAATTAAACAAATACTTGTTAAATAGAGAATATATATATATATACATATAACTTTTATGGCATTGAGGCAGATAATCTCAGTTCTATTTTTTACGAATCTTATCTCAAAGTATTTATTAATAATTGATAATTTACAAATCTTAGTAATTTTAAAACATTTCGAATCAGAGTCTAGTGCAAATGAGTTTTTTTTTAGTGATAGCGCTTACATTACATTTAAAAACTTTTGGCTTCTTGATGAAATGCTTAAAACTTTTCTGTAATCCGAGATTATCAAGATTTCCCTAAGTAGAAAAAGTAAACGCAATATCCAAACAAGTTATAAAGTGCGCACTTTGCCCTTTCAAACTTACATTTTGCAACGAGTAACGAATTTGATAAGAGCAAGTTGGAAGAGGGCTGCAATCTCTTTGGGCCATACGAACATTTTAAATGGACAATTGGACTCGGTCTTAACCTTGTGGATTTAATTGACAGAAAACATTTTGAGGGAGTTGATGAATCTCATTAATCTAATTAAGATCATATGTTATTCATCAACTAATTATTTTACCATTTATCACGACTCTCATCATGCAATGGAAATGAAATTTTATCGATCTGGACATACTCCAGTACCATTTCAATAATGGTTGTCCATACCATATTGCAACGGAAACTTTATAGTATACTCAGTCAGTACCGTTTCTATGTATGTATACCCGAAATGAATTCAATTACAAAATTTCCACTTGATTTTAATGAAATTCATCTCTAGATTATATATTCAGATACGCAGGGGAAGGAAGTGCGCAAACGTAAACTCCAAAAAGTATTCCAAGAAATACATATACGAAATATCCACTAACAAGCTCATCGCGGACTCGCTCGGTCGGTCAAATCTCGTCCAAAAATGCAATATCACTTTAGTTCCTTTTTTGCAGCGTCTCATACACGTGTAAATATATAACGACAGTACGGAAAACCGCAGGAATTCCGATTGCAGGAAATCCAAGGAACGCGAGAAATCTCGAATAGCAATTGAGGATGGAACAGGCAGAGAGAGAGAGAGAGAGAGAGAGATGCGCGGTCCCTATATGCTTTCTCTCTCACACTCGCGTTCAACTTTCTTAACCGCCGCTCGCTTGTCGCTCTCTCTCTCTCTCTCTCTCTAGCTCTCCAGCTCTCGGCTCGGCTCCATTATACGAATTTCGGAAATCCATTAGGGTTAGTGGAGGGGGAGGGACCGCGACAGAGAGAGAGAGAGAGAGAGTAAGGATAACTCTTGGCGCTATCGCGAGCTTGCCAAGTTGGGAGAGGACGACGGAATGCGAGGGAATTCGACTAATTTTCCGACGAGAACGATTCATTTTTACGCGCCTCGTATTATACCTGCACCGCACGGCGGCTCCGCAGTTTCGCTTATCGCAAACTTTACCGATTAACCCTTTCGCCGACGAGTTTTCCGCTCGATGGTCGTGTTTATAATTTAATATTAATTTGATTATTGCGCGGAAGAGCTTCGTGCGAGAATTTCCAGAATATCGGTTACTCTTTTTCCAAATTCTGAAATCTACAAGATTACAGCTCGTGCAGAATACGAGGACGAGTTTCACATCCACGTTAGCGAGCACACCTTTCCCCGCAATTTCATTTGCAAAAGTAGACTCGGCGAGAGATTCCATCAGCTTGGCCGCCGCGTTTAATTTCCTCGCGACTCCGCCCCCCCCCCCCTTCGACTCGCTGCCGCGCCAACGCCGGCGCCGCCGCCAGACCGAGTCCAAAGTTTCGTAAGTCCCCACCGGCGGCGCCGCTAGCCCTGATTTAAAAATCATATATAATATTTCCTTCCGGGGAAGCGCGCGCGAGACGGGGACAAGAGTAAGTCCATTTCCTAATAAGATAGCTCGTAAAAAATCGCTATAGACGGTCGCATAGCCCGAAACCAGTAAAAAGCTTCCCTCCACCGACGCTCTCTTTATTCGAAGCTCATCTCCGCCTCGACGTTCCGCGACGTTCCCCGCCTCTATGCCCCGAGAAGACATTGAAACTTCGCCGCTCAGATCAAATATATGTACGAAAGTACGGCTTACTCGCGCGCTCCACACACAGACAGCTGCAGAGACACGCATGCCAGGGAAGGGTAAAAGTCCTCGTAGAAGAATCGTCCGCTCGATACATAAACGATCTCGCCGGATATAGTTTTGAGAGGGAGAAAACATCATTACGAGCGATAATGCGAGGAGCCGCGAGACGGCGAGAGCAACGGGCTGCCAACTCTGCCAGCGCTGAGCTCACACCGACCGCGGTATAAAGTCCTTCTCTCTCCGCGTGCGTGCGTGTGCGTAGGCTCGTCCCTGTGCAGTTTATATCGTGCGGTATTATGCTACAGGATCACGGTGTCCTCGGGGACGGAGCCTCTACGCGGCACGAATTTTTCCGAGAGCGCAACTCGCCAGCTGGGACGCGATGACCCTTATATATATATATATATATA
>UELU01136321.1:14594-33221 GCA_900490025.1 Megastigmus dorsalis | reverse complement strand
CCCTTATATATATATAAAGCTGGAGGTGCCGAGTTTTGCGAGAGCGACTATAACTGCCACCGCGGCTGTATAACGTAATAATAACCTTCTTTCGCTGCAGACGAGCTGCAGACGTGTTTTGAGTCCCGCTCTCTTTCTCTCTCTTGCGTCTACTTGCAGCTTACGACTAGTAGTAGGCGACGAGATTACGTTATACACGCGAGCATTAGCGAAATTGCACCTCTAACTGACGCGTCTCCGAGACTCTGTGATTTCATGTGATCTTGTAAATCAAGCTGATTTTAAAGATCGTGGCAGCAACTCTCCGCTCTAACCCCGCCAATTATACTCTAAGCTCTCAGCGGCGGCTTTCGTTCATTGTTTACGGTGAGTGAGAATTATAGTCAAAGTCGACTTGTTATGTCCCTGCGTAATAAAATTTGAAGCACGCCTCATAGAAGGAAATGACTAAGCTATTGAACGAAACACTTTATACTTTTCTGGGATTAAGGGAAAAGCATAAAATTATATGACTGTGGAACTTTGAGTAAGTAGTAAGAGGCTCGAGCACGGTCGGACGCCGAGTTTATTAGCCCCTGCAGACATATATAAAATATATATAAATATATGGAACTCTTTAATCCTTTCGTATTCTATGCACGCGACCTTTCATCAGAATAACCCTCAAATGAATCATGGTAAATAAATGCGTATTTCGAAACAAACAAGTTTTCATAGGTAAAGTGGCTGCCAGGTATAAAAAGTAGATCGTCGGAAAGTCGGTGGCGAAAGCTCAGCGCGAGCCGGTGCTGTTCTTTAAAAATTGCACGAGGACGTATGACGAATCGCTTGAAAAATTCAGGGAAAGCACTAAACGCGAGCGCCCGGGCAACACACGACGTCCTCGCTTCTTTCTTTCTTTAATGGGGAAAATTCTCGTGCACGCTCAGTGCACGGAGACGTGTTTCCCAGTCAAGTACGTCATTGCTCGTTCTCGCACCTCCTGCACCGAGCCGCTATAACCTATAGTAGTATGATAGCCTTCCGTCGGGGGCCGGGCGTCGCAGCCGCAGCAGCAGCAGCAGCAGCAGCAGCAGCGCCAGCAGCTCGGCTTTTCTTTGCATTAAACGTCCCTAGGTGAAATCTGGATATCACAGCCGGTTACGGTTATGCCTTACTATTTCCCCGGCCTAATTTCTCCCCCGAGAATCTCTCGTCCCGCCATCGCCTTATATATACCTATATACGTTCACGTATATAACCAGTTGACTCTCTATCTCGACTTTGGCCCTCCGCCGCCGCCGTCGTCTTGGCTCGAAATTTGAAAAACTTAGCACCGCGAAGCCGTGAAAAATCGCTCGGCTGGCAGCTTTTTCCCTTTTTCACAGTCGAGCTACTGCTGCTGCTGTCGCGGTGCACAGCGCACAGCGAAGAGCTGTGCGCAGTGTAACGCACTCGAGACGTTATTAATCGCGTTACCCAAGTTTCACGATAGCGGCATGAACAATTTATTGCCCGCGAGAGGAGCAAAGAGTCGTAATTTTTGCGATTCATGGCTTAATGATCGATCTTAAAAGTACTCGTAAAAAGTGAGCGTGTTTTGATATATGACCAACTCACGCGGATGAATTTTAATGGCCTGGCCGTTGTGCCCGTGTCGCTATATACTCGCGTACAGTTACCCCGCGCTTTTTTTTTTTTTTTTTTTTTTTTTTTTTTTAACTACCGCCTGCAGCAAATACCTATAAAAAATGTCCAGCTTCAATTAAAGATTGAAATGTCTAACGAGCTTTATTGCGAGCGATATAGCTGCCTAACCGATGTTCGATATCCCACCCCGCGTCATTTTCATATAAAATTCGAAGCTGCGTACACACACTCGGTTAAAAACTCGAGTCCCATCCAAAGTGTAATCGCCCTAAGTGAAACACTAGCTTTACCATTTTTTTTGCTCCCCCTTTATCACCGGCACTCGCTGCATTTCTAATAAGAGAATAAAACCCCGCGGTGCATAATTCAGCCTGCGCGCGCTCATCCATTTTCCAGCTTTAATATCCTTCCGATTCGAGGCCACACTATTTCCAACCCCATCCCTCGACTCGACTCGGCGACTCTTGTCCGCAATAAACGCCACCGGCGTACACACGTATTACGCGGGCATAAAAACCAGCCGTTCCCATTCATCAAAATTCTCCGCGTGCGCTTATCCGGCCACGGTTAATTATTTTCTTTTTCGGCAACGCCCACGACCGACAGTCGAACATGCGCCCCGACGCTTAATTATGACTCTGAGAGTGTGTGTGTGTGTGCGTGTGTGTGCGTGTGTGCATGCGCCTGGGGGGGGGGGGCAAATAAGGAGGAGCACGTTGCGATGTCTCTGTTCGAGCAGATTAAATCGATTAATCGGCTTTTAGCGAATGCCTGCTTTTCTGCCTCCTTCCTTTTTCCACATTCGTGAGTATGTATAATTGTCTCAGAAAATTAGCTTGTATTGAAGAAAGCGATGTAAAATACTCTGGATGAATTATTCAGTTAAATTATAAATAACTTAATTTTCAAAATTCTATACTGTGCAGAAAATAAATGATATACTCAGCGTTAGTATATAACTGATTTGTCCAAATTATAAAGGAATATATAAACAAGCTTCAATGAGCGTTGAAACACTACAAACCTTTATTTTGTTGGTTCGGTGGAGAAAGGTTTCATATCAATTTTTTAATTTGGATAAGTATTTATAAAATTTCACATTTGGAGGTGGAACCTTTTTCAAAATATAATTTGCACCGAGTCGACGATTTGACTTCCAGTTACTAATGGATAAAACCAACAAATCTGTATGTTTTATTTTGATCAAACAAAGATTACTGCATCTAATTTATGTTTTTTTTTACCGCTCCCTTTCCAAGTAAAACCTTATGAGATATTTATGTGAATTAGAGAACACTCATCAGGCTCGACGCGTCCAATTTTTCACGTGGAACTGCTTTAGATACGCTCCACGGGCTCCGTAATTACTTTGTTTGTGTCGAACCGCGAACGGCTGCGGCAAGAGAAAGAGAAAAGAGAGTGAAACGCGAGAGGAAAAGCGACTAAACTCCCTTTCCGTTCGATTTATCCAAAAACTTCTGGCCAAGCCGCATCGCGTCGCGCGTCTAAGGAATCCAATTGGAACTTACGTCTTCGCGCGCAGGCGCGCCAGCGAGTTTTCTCTTGCCCTTGCTTGGAAAAGCAAACAGAGAGCGAGAGAGAGAGAGAGAGAGAGAGAGAGAGAGAGAGAGAGAAGGGGAGAGGAAAGAAAAAAAAGTATCCACTTTGTTACGACATATCCAAAGTTTGTATCGCAAATTGAATTCGTCCTCCGCTCCGCGCAAGTTTTCGAAGGGTAAGGAAAGCCTGCGAAGATTCTATTATTATTTGACTCGCGAACGCGAGCTCGCTTAACTGCACAGGAGAAAACCGAGCGGAAAGGCACTAGTGGCTCTATCTTTTTTCTTCTTCTTCTACTTCTTCTGCTTCTGTTTCTTTTTTCTACCCTTCGGTTTTCTTTTACTCGAACTCGGAGGAAAGCTGAAAAATGGTGAAATGGTGAAAATGTCTATGTTGCTCTTTAGTCGCTACATACAAATTAAAATAGATCTGTTAAAAAAATACAATGTTAGTTATTACAATTCACTGTATGCGTGGTTTACATCGGTGTATAATAATTTAAAAACCCTGACTAATTACTATTTTAGTGAAAGCGATTACAGTATATAATAACGCATATGAGCAGTAGAGTATCAGAAATGAAAAGATGTATGACGGAAAAGACTTGTGAAAAATATAAAGCGCGCACGTCAAAGGGATTGGCCAAAGGGAGAGAGTCAGAAGAATAGGGAAAAATCATCAACTCGCGGGGACAACAACGTCCTCTTTGGAAGATAAATTCGTTACGTTGTAGAGCGTCACGTGGTCGTGTCGTTGGCGAGTTTCATGAGTCTATAGTTGAGCATAAAAATCTATTCTTGGTACGTGTATCAAAAAGAAAATTTATATTATAGAATAATAACTTTCACTTTTTTTTACAAAACTACAATGATCTTATGAACATTGTACTATGCAACATTTTTATCTGGAATATAACAAGATTTTAGGAAAAATTGTCTCAAGTGACGTTGCTTTACTTTATTTTATTTCATTAAGCAGTGTTTCTCTCTTTACACATTGGGCTTACTTATTGCAAATAAATTTCCAACATTAATGTTTAGAAAGGGAAAATAAATTTTTAAAGCACTTTGTTACCGTTTCTTACTCGCTGCTAGCGCAGGTAGGAAGCATGCACATAAATTCTCAAGCAATAAATTAAATCACACGACAGTAGCTGCTGTGCAGTTATATTCGATTGCGTGCAACTTGGCTTTCATAAAAACACTGAAAACTTGATTCCTTGATTCGATCTGAACGTACGAACGAATGAACGAACGAACGACGAAAAAAAAAGAACAGAAAGAGAACTAAGTCGTGCGCTGTAACAATCCCGAGATTCTCGTAAATAACTCGGGGCTTGCTCGCGAAAACACGTGTACAAAGTTTAAAATGCGCCTTTAACGCGCCGGCACTAATAAATTCACGTCGGTCATGAATGTTACAACATTATAATTGAATCGTTGAGCGGGAAAGCTTACTTTCGCAACTAAAACTCGAGCGCGACTTAATTAATGAACCCTCGCGTCGTCTTGGTTATATACCTTGAGCGAATTTTAAATAAACTAAGAGCTCGATGCAGCTATATATACAGCGTTATAAACCATTTTTAATCTGGCCGCACTTAAAAAAAGATTCGAGTATCATTTCAACACTTAACGCTCGCGTTCTGCACCTCTGAACTTATAGCCTTTTTAAGAGCTCTGCCACGACTATAAGTATATATCCATGAACTCGATACTGATTAACTAATCTATTGAAAAGAGGGAGACGCACTCGTTCCTCAAGAAAAAAGAAAGTAGTCGGTTCATTCAATCCTCGGGAGTGAGCGAGAGGGATAGAGAGAGAGAGAGAGAGAGAGAGAGAGAGAGAGAAAGAGAGAAAATGCCTTCACCTATCCCCGTATATATACACATTTCGCTGCGAATCCCAGCGTCTCTAATACTCTCTTCCAAGGGCTATAAAACTCTTGGGCGCAGAAATAAAACAAACGAAAAAGTTTCCTAAAGCCATTGGCGCGCTTTATTATATACGCGCCGATTTATATAATGGCTTTTAATTCGATACAATTTATAATAAAACGTTGAACAATAGCCCATTTGAATCTAACATGTGCTAGAAAATAAATAAAGGCATTTTACGCTTCTACGTTTAATCGGAATACTTTACGGTAGAATGCGCAACTCTACGTGTATACGCGAGCATCCCAAAAGATTCCGGGTAAAACGTCCCGAAACATTATTCTCAATGCGCAAAGGGACCCAAGTCAGCGCCAAAAAATAGCCTGATTTCGGTATACTATGACAAAAGCGAGAGGTTGCTACGTGAATTACAGGGCTATCTCCTATCTCTCTCTCACTCTCTCTGCTTACAGCATACACATGTATATGAATACCGAAGTTGAAGAGCCGCGTAAAGCAAAGCCTCGCGGGATGAGGAGAGACGAAAGAGAGAGAGAGAGAGAGAGAGAGAGAGAGAGAGAAAGGGAGAGGGAGAAGGGTATTATCGGAAAAGAGCTTTGCCGCTTTATTACGCGAACGTCGAGAGGACGTCGACGGCAAACGTTTGTAGCCGTATGCTCAAATATTTTGTCACCGCGAGGTCCCGGCGTGCTCCAGATTCTCTCCCTTTCTCTCCCTTTTTCTATGTATATATTTAAAACCTACAGACACAAAACGAGGACCGACTTTCTGCTTTTTACTCTGCTTCCGCGTGTACATACACATGTTTGTACGTTTACCCTTTACGCGTTTCTCTCTCTCTCTTTCTCTCTCTCTCTGACTTTCGTATCCTCGGCGAATTTCGCCCCTCTTCCCCGTTTCTTTTGCGCCAGTGGCCCTTGTCGCATAGTCCCTGTATATATGTGTTTGTTCCCTTTCCTATTCTCTTGGCATTCTCTTCCGAGTCCGTAACGCACTTGTGAATAAAATCTACAGGCAGAGCCGGAGAGCCCATCAGAAAGGCGATTCTTCGTGCGCAACCGTTTAAACTTGGGCTCAAACGCTGTTTCTTCCGCTCCCTCTCGAGTGCACTTCCTTAGCTTTTTTGGAGCGCCGACGAGCGAAAGGAGCGACATTCTACTTTCTTTTCTCTCTCCCTCTCTCTCTCTCTCTCTCACTCTGTCTCTCCCACTTGCCGCGGCTCTTTAGTTTCGGAAAATACGTTATTTGGATTTACGTATGGCCGACCGTGATAAAGCGATGTACTCGGTGCCTTTGCATTTGCATTTTTCTGGCTTACTCGTTCTCTCTCTCTCTCTCTCTCTCTCTCTCTCTGTCTCTGTCTCTCTCTGTTTCTGTCTCTCCTTGTGCGCGCGACGCGCTTTAAGAATTTCGCCGGTGCGTACTTTTCTCTCATAGCGCGTGTACTACGGTAAGCTTTATTTGTGGAACGGAACGAGAGCAAGGTAACTGCTTTCGCTCTGCGACGAACGGGACCGTCTTCATATTTTAAAGCTCCTTTTTCTAAATTTGTAAAATAAGAGGTATTTGCAAAACCATCACTGGCTTTGTGCCGCTTCCTTGCGGAAAATTGAATTTTCGAAAGATCTAATCACTCGCTTGCTCCGAATGTCTCAGATTGTTTCCAATTCCGTTAAATAAATAAATCAAATATTTTTAAGCTAATTCTCCATCTTAAGGTTAATATAGTCATAATATATTGATTTTTTCGCGCATAAGGTAGGGTTAATTATTGAGCATAGCAAATCAGCTTTGTTTCAATTGCTAAAAGCTTTTTCCACCTCTACCGTAATACATCAGTAATTTAATGCGCGTGCAAAAATATACATAAACATATGATTATCGCCAACGGGAAACGCAGCGATTTTTTTGTATTCCGCCGCGACGCTCGCTTTCCACGAAACAAACACTCTCATCTACTTTGGTTAATGGCTCGCGCCGCGCTTCAGTTCAAAAAGCACCGCTGCAGTGCAGCTCCACTTTCGCCTCTCTCTCTCTCTCTCTCTCTCTCTCTCTCTCTCTCTCTCTCTGCAGTTAACAAACACTGTGCGCTCTCGTAGCTTAACAAAACATATGCGCAACAAACTGGCAGAGTCGCATGTCCACTCACCCTGCGTTTTTCCCCCTGTGCACGCGCTGCTGCTGCAACTCCGAGGAGCTGTAAAACAATAACGGAAACGCGAGATTGGCATCGCCGCTAAACTTCGCTCCATAACGTCATTTACACAATACGACACGACCGCCGTACCGAGCTGTTGTACACCGCCAACTTCGTGGCCCTACCAGACTTCATTTTTACTGGTTTATTATATATGCTCTAAATTATAATCGAATTCTCGATAGACTTGTTCTCTCGCTTCAGCACTCGGAAAATAAGGATTATTTTTATAGGTTTACGCGGATTTGACCACTTGGTTTTTACAAAGACAACGATTGTCGATACCGCAAAATATTGCAACTTTGTAATTGAACTATTCTGTATAGGCATTTTTAATAATATCGTAGCGAACTATTTATTAAAAACGTATGGAAGAAATTATTTGGCAAATGGTAACAATAGGATGTTCTCGTTAAAAGTGCCTTGCTTCGCTCAGCCTCTCCAGGACTAAAGAGCTGCCGAAAATTTGACCGAGACATTTTTCACCGCTTTCCTCTAGAAAGTACGTGCATTAAAAGAATTGTGTTAATACATCTTGTATCAGATGCAAGCGAGAACGCGGCACCGCGACGCGGGAAGAAAATAACAGGACGAACGAAATACATCGTCGGTCGCGGTGGTGATGACGGAAGTTTGCGAAAAGCCTTCGCGTCGTTCGCTCCCTACGTGTCTAGGCACTTCCGCGCGACTCCTTCGCTTTACTCGAAAGAACAAAAAACAAAAACGAGCGCGCAGCGAGAAAGAAACTCGAAAAAAAAGAGAAGAGAGGAGCGGGATCAGCGAGGTGCGCAATATACGGAGAGATGCAGAGTGTAGGGAGGAAGACGGTGTGTGCGTGTGTGTGTGTGTGTGTGTGTGTGTGTGTGTGCGTGGAAGCGGGCGAAGCTTAGCGAGGTGAAAGAATCGATCGAAAGAAGCGCGTCGGCAGCACAGCAGCTCGATATATACATATATACATATGCACAGACACGCGCGCTTTCGAGTTGAGAGACGAGAGTTAGGTCTCGGCGACACGTACATGTAATAGCCAGGCGCTGGTGCCTTTGGATTTTAGGTGTTTAGTTTGGCCGCAGCGCCTCGCTGCCGCCGACGCCGACGCCGCTACCGCTCCCAAGCTCAAACGGGATTAGCGAAATTTCTAGAAGCGGCACAAAAGTGCTCGCGTACTCCTCCACCTTTTCCTCCTCGTACTCTCTCTCTCTCTCTCTCTCTCTCTCCTCGGTACGCAAATTGAATTAGAAAACTTTGCTAGTTCGCACGGAAAATAGCTCGACTGCGAGTCACACACAGAGTGAGAGAGAGAGAGAGAGAGAGAGAGAGAGAGAGAGAAAAGCGCGCAAGACGACGCGCAAAAGGGAATTTTCAGACGCGCGTCGCGAAAGGCTTATACGTATCGTGCAGAGGCGCGCAGCGGTGCACAGCATTTCTACTTTCGGGGCTATAGAGAGTCGCGAGCGCTGCGCCGCTGCTGTTGCTTTTTTTTCTCCTCTCGGCGCCATTTGAAGTTTGCGCTTTTGAGATTGCGTGACCGGGATCTCGTATGTAGCGTGCGTTACGAGAGTTCATACCCTTTGATATGTAAGACTGCGTGCAGTGGATGCCATTTTGCCCAACTGCCTGCAGGGACTGCGACGACGCTTATACGCCGCGTCGCTGGGGATTCGAGAGCAACGGAGAATTTACAAGGATCCTTATTGCGACTTTTTATTGCTGAAGCTCAACGGTTACGACGACTGTCGAACTAATGAGGCGTGTAAACCGATTCGGGAAATGATCAAAGAATTACCGACGATAGATTTGCGTAATTTCAGTAGAATTATCCTCGGTATGCTCAGACGTCCAAGTGTCTTTCGTAATTATACTTTTTTTTATGCAACATGAATTATCGCAGAACCAAGATGAAGCGAATTCAAAACTATTACTTCGAATATATATAAAGTATTTTGCTTCATGAAGCCGTTAATCTTTGAATTCTATTCAATTCAAAATATTGAGGTCAACGCATTCATAAATCAAAAAAAAAGCAAGGATAAAGAATGAGAGGCAGCTTCGTTATGAAAACAAAGCTTTGAATACAAAATTCGAAGCCGCAAAGGTCGCACCCAATTGCAAGATGCGAAAATAGAAATTCCTCTCTAATAGCAGTTATAACCGCGCATTTTCCGAGTCGAAAACAAAAATTTACTCTAGTCAAGTGAAACATATTGAGATTAACGGTGGGTGCATAAATCAAAAGAGGGAAAAAAAAAGACACGGGCCCCAAAGAATGGAAAAACACTTGGTCGAAATTCGTATTGATCGCCAAGGTAGAGGAATTATGGCTGACCGAGGGAGATAAGCTACAGCCACGAGCTGCCGCGCACCAGATAGAAAGAGAGAGAGAGAGAGAGAGAGAGAGAGAGAGATGCACATCGCTGGAAGAGAGAATGGGGTAAGTGTGCAGCTGGCCGAATGAAAAGAGGCCGCTATATAAGCAAACTCGGTCTCGCTTGCCAGGAATCGAAATGATAACGCATACAGTAGAAACTCGTGAACTTGCCGTCTTGGCCGCTGCTGTAACAGCACTATCCTTAGTGTACCCCTGAAACCAGCAGCAACTAACTCATACCACTTATATAAGAAAAGGGTCTAGTTTTATCTGTAATCGGTGATTCGTATGAGGTTCCGTCCTCTGGTCCTCGACGAGTCACGGTTATATCGCAGTTCGAACGCTATTGCCTTTATATAGGCAAACGGCGAAAGACGAGAGTTGACGCGGCGCGGCACGACGAGAGAGAGAGAGAGAGAGAGAGAGAGAGAGAGAGAGAGATATGAGAGGTAGAGAGACAGAGAGTCGGATAGGATAATAGCAATTAGAGCGGCAATTTCAACGGGACCTTATCGTGATCCATCCACCGCCATAGTGGGAGCGAGAGAGAGAGAGAGGACGAGAGAGGGCGAGAGAGGGCCGCGATCGCGATCCGCAAAACGAATCGCTCGCCGTAATTGAATCGGCCGTAATGCGTCACTGGAAGTAATTACGCGAGCAAACGCTTCTCCTCGTTTCAGAGACTCGCGCTCGCCCTCCGCAATTCGCTCTCTCCCCTTCTCTCTCTCTCTCTCTCTCTCTCTACCTATCGCGATGTATATGTAGGGGGAGGCCCTCGAGAATCTGCTACTGCTGTGCGCGCGAGCTTCGCAATCGTCTCGTTCCCTTTCCTCCACTCCCCCGAAATATATATGTATATCAGGACTCGCGATTCCTCCACCTGTGTGTGTGTGTGCAGGTGCGTGAATACGCGAGCCGACATTCCTGGGACGAAAAAGAGAGAGAGAGAGAGAGAGAGAGCGGAACGAGTCACTGAGCTGAAATGTATTATTGTGCATCCTTGCCGCGCGGTTTTGCGGCTACGTAGAAGCTGTGCGGATGCGCTTTTTATCCGCGAAGGGATATATATCGCTCCTGCAGACTGCGGGATGCAATCGGCGCACGTGGATGTGCGTTCGTCGATGCGGCGCGCCCTAGTTTTCTAAAGGACTGCATTCTATTGAGGCCAATATTTGATGATGAGTATAGGCACGCGTGTGTGTCGGCTACGCTACGTGAATTGAGATTGGATGGGGCTGAAATTGGGAAATCGTATCGATTTTTTTTGCGTTTTATTGCTTGTGCTATAGATCGATTGCAATTCAGATGATTTGGTTTTATTCTTTTAACATTTTTGTATCGAGTTAAATATATTGTTATTGCAGAGTTATGGAAACTTATTTTATGAAAATTCATTGTTTATCGATGTTTACTTGTCGACATTATTTTAAGTATTAAATTATGCAGTTGAAAATTGCGATAATTTATTAAAGTATTCAACAATTGCAAAGGTAATTTTACTATATGTTTCTCTTTACTCCTTATTTCAATTTGTAATTTTCAGTAATATATAATTACGAGAATTAATTTCGTACGAACACATAATTAGTCAACTTATAAGTTCATGTAATGTTATTTAAAAGCGTATTGTTGACATTTAGAAATTAATTTTCATTGTTCAGAAATTCCGGTTATGACGTATAATATAATGCACAAGCGGGTAAGAAAGGTTCTGTAGGCTCTGAAGCCATTAAAATTTCAAATCAGATTTCAATTACAACTTTCAGAATTAATCAATCACCGAGTGCATATATATACTCCTTATACAATGCAACATTTTCCCTCCCTCGTCCTTTGCGCAAGAAAATTAGATTTAATGCAGCGTTTACATTGCCCGGTCCAAAGTCTATCAATTACTTTCTGCCAATGACATGTAATTATGCCAAAAGACGTTTTCAAAGCGAAAAAAAAAAAAACAGAGCGACACCCTCCTCGTGTCGCCATTTTTCTCCTTTTCCTTTATTTTTGTGTCGCTCGCCCCGCGCCACTCAACACCAGGTGAAATACGCGCGTCCCGCTCGAGCTGCCGGATGTAATTGCGATGCCGCTGTACATATAAATAGAGCAATGCCGCTTTCGAGTTTCGAGCCACGGCGGCAAGTGGGATATAGAATTAAACTCGATTTCGGGCGAGCTTGGCAGGCTTCGCAGCCTTCGCGCCATCACCGAAGAAGACGGAGGAGGAGTAGCTCGAGAAAACGCTCGGCGGCGGTGGCGCCGCTGCGAATACAAGGAATACACTCGAGCACTTGGGAAGCAGGCGAGATTGAAATGATTTTCGTTTAATATCCAATTACGCGGCGCATAAAGGCAGCCTGAGCTTTGGCTCTCCTCGTAATCGCTCTTCGATTCCTGTGTACACGAACTCTCCCTCTCTCATCTCTCTCTCTCTCTCTCTCTCTCTCTCTCTCTCTCCCCTCCGTGAGTATTACCTTTTCAAAGTCGCTTGCTTTTCACTCTGTGTTTTGAGATATTTATTTTTGCCGCTTGTGTGCCTTGGGGAGTTTTTGTGTAACAGTGAATTGCCATGCGCTTTACTGCCTCTAACGCTTTCCAGTATCATTAGCGTTGGACGGCACTGCTTTTTTTCCTCGTATACGAATAGCTTGTACCGGAGAACCTGCGCCTTTAATATTTGCGACCAAGTTTCAAATCAATCTTGATGGAGAGGTACCTGCTGAGTACCGCATTTCAAAATTTCAAAATTCTTTCTTGCACACGCACACGGATAATATCAAGAAACCGGTTCTGGTACAGTAGCGCGCGAGGGGGAGAATATAAGTTTCGTAAGTCCAAACAGGCTTATCAGCCCTAATCGCTCGATATAAGCGCGCTAATCCGTTCTCGAGTTACTTGCGCCCTCTGCTCTCTACCTCCGCCTCTCTCTCTCTCTCTCTCTCTCTCTCTCTCCCTCTCTCTCTCAATCTCTGTCTTTCTCAGGGGTCGCGTAAGGGGAGAGATAAAAGAACTCGCAAGCGTTCATTTCAGATGAAACTTCTTGCCTGGTGAGATCCGTTGCATTCCATTGCTCAGCAGGTTCAAATCGGCAGTGAGAAAGCTGCATCTAATTATTTCAGATTAACGTATACACGAATTTGCGTTGTCCCTTTTATGTTCATTTTTACTTTATATATTAACTGAACGATATTAGAATAGTTTTTGAGAATTTTCTTTTGTATTTACAAGCTGCGACTGTGATCTCACTTCATATGCAACTTGGCTTACTATATCAGTATTATTAACTTGTAATTTAATGATTAATAATTAATTAGGACACTTTATTAATAAGTGGAATTTTGTTTTATCATATACATTATCGGTACAGCATTTCTTTTTTCTCTTTCTGTCTTTATCCTTCGATGATCCTCGAAAATATATACGGGAACTGCCTGTTGAGGAAGTCGCGTGTGCTGGAGAGCAGCCCACGAGACCCGCCGAACCCTCGGGATATTTAATGCGGAGTTCCGTGATGTCCGATACAACGGATAAAAATGGATTAGTCTGTCGACTGCGAAAGTACAGGCTTTAAAGGCTCGAATTTCCTTCCTTGCGCTACGTCTGTGCGTATCTGTGTGCGAGTGTATGTAATCTCGCCGGATTACCTTAACCACGGGAAGCCAATGCGGTTCGACTGATTTTTCGGTAAAATTATTTACCGAAAACTGTCTGTCTGTGCCACGATGCTCCCTTACTGGATGCATACGATTGGTTTTTGCATGGTAGACAAAAATTTTAAAATCTTTCGCTTCGGATTCATTTCAAACGTTTTGTTTAAAGCACAATTTGACCGTTTCTACGTCCTTTATGTTTAATAAAACTGATGCTATAACATGAACTTTAAAAGTAGAAACATTCTATTTAGTAAGCAGCAAAATCATCAAGCATACCCACTAGACTTTACTCGAACACCGTTTCATCAGCGATTTCATTCACGACTGCAGGAATAGGACTAGATAAACAAAAATCAAGCGTCAAGCGCAATTTAACAGTTTAATTATAAGGAGCTGTTGCGAATGCTTGGAAGGTGTGCGGGCGATATGCACTGTAAAGGCGTTGAACGTTTTTCAAACCGCGCGCGCCACCGATTTTATCAGCAAACAAACATCAAAAAGCCCTCCAAGGGAGAATTCTCGTGCGTTTAAATGCCTCTCGCGGGCTCGAATAAATAAACGCACATTTCTCATAGCCCCTTATACTCGTCAACCCATCAACCCATCAACCCATCAACCCATCAACCCATCAACGCTAATTAATCCACTTTGCCCAAAAAGTCAGTTTTTCAAGTTAACGTGTCAACATTTTCAAATACCAACGCTCGGCACACATGACAACGCCTGTGTCGGAGTAAAACAAATATAAAAATCCGCCCTCCCGCGCTCAGTCCGAATCTCATTTCGCCGCAACAAAATATATAGCGCAACGTGTGCGCGGCAGGGACAGGGGCTTTATATACGTAGGCAGCGACGAGCTGAGCAAACATTATTTTTATGCTTTATCCGCGAGACGAGGGGACGCGGGACTTAGCCGAACAGTTTGTGCCTTTCGCGCGTCTTACGTGCGTATATATACATTTTGTCGCGCGCGTCAAACGAATCCAAACACGCAGCTTTAAAGACAAGCGAAAAATCTATTTTGCGACGAGAGAAGCGTGCATACAGTGATAAAATGACGGGGTTGCTCTGCCTCTGTAGACGCGGCTTTCTCGCATCTTGCGCGAACGTATATCACGTTTTATCTTCTTAAATAATGTTTCTTGAGAAAATTAGTTTACGCGTGTGCCGTGGGTGTAGTAGCAAGTGTTTGCGAATTATAATGACTTGAAGAAGGAATTTAATTATATTACACAGTTAGTATGTTAGCTCTTGTCCCAAATATTATTCGACCAAAGGAGGAGATAAAATCGCTACAATCGCGAGTCTATAACAAAATTGAAAGTGTACGATATAAATTGATTCAAAAAATTTCAATCTTGTACGTAATATTGAACTTACATATTGACATTACTCGTGAGCTCTTTCAATTCGAAATTGGCAAGTGACTGATCAAAGCCGTTCAGCTTCCTCCTTTCCAAGGGATCCGGCATCAGAATGCCATTCTGTAGGTGGTGATCGTATTAAGATGATGATCGTAAAAAAGCGCAGGAGTGGCAATATTCTCACTCCAAGGAATTCCGTGAGACAGTGCAAAGTCTGATTTTTCCATTTGAACGCGGGAGCCGCTGCTCCTGACCTCTTCCGCGTGTGACCCTTGGTATCTCGAGAGCGCGCTGCAAAAAATGTAAATTCAATTAAATCGCCCTGCAGAATCATTTCGCATCCGCCTCCTCCGCGAGCGCAGCTTTTTTTCTCTCGCATCCATCGCTGCGCCTCCGCGCCGCTCCTTTCTCCGTATCCCTTTTCTCTCATCTAAAAGAGCCTCGACTCGACGGACGCTCGCACCACGCGTTGCCATCGTGCAAGACGGCGCCGGAGGCTTCGCAACTTTCCCCCCTCGGGCGCGTAATTGTATTCGTGCTTCAGGATTGCCTCTCCTCTCTCTCACCCTCCCTCTCTCTCTCTCTCTCTCTCTCTCTCCCTTTCTCTTTTCCTCTCCTGCAGACTTTGGCTTTCAAGTAGAAGCGAGGCTGGATGCTCGGGTGGGCGAGTTGCCGCAGAAAAGAGCTTACTAAAATGCTTTCGGCCGACGAGAGAGAGAGAGAGAGAGAGAGAGAGAGAGAGAGAGAGAGAGAGAGAGAGAAAGGGCGTTGGAAGGTGGGGAGAAAGGGAGCGCGAGCTACTAGAGAGAACCTTTTACTCAAGGTGTATGCATGAGCACGAGAAAGAGAGACAAAAAACGTAGCGTAACACAAGCTTGTACTTATACAAGGTAAGCTGCGAGCCCCGAACGTTTTGGTTTATATTAAAGGTTAAAGCTCCGTCGGCGGGTAAGAGCGCAACAGATTTTAGGTGGAAAACTTGTTCCGTAAATTTTCATCCAGGCTTCTTAATGTTTATCAAATTACTTTGCTTACTTTTTTTTTCTCAAAAGCTGACTTTTGAAATGAAATTAAAATGGAAAATAATTTTTAAACAACCTTTCTCCACAATTCCGTTTACCGCAGTTATTAAATACACCATCGAAAAATATTCTTCGCGCAGTCCGTTGAAAAAGCTGTTATCATGCCCAGACCGAATCTCACAACTTTCAAATGTCCGACCTTTCTTTCCCCCGCCCCGTCTCTTATTCATTTCGCGTACACAATGCAGCGAGCTGCTTTATAAAAGGAATAAAAAAAAACGAAGAGGAGTGCACGCGAGGCTCGAGTCGTATACAGCTCTCTCTCTCTCTCTCTCTCTCTCTCTCTCTCTCGAGCGGCTATATACAAGAAACAATCAGATTGTTTTCTTCCACCCCGAAAACGAATTAAAGACCCGCCGGGGCATACGTATACGGATATCGCGACGAACGTGACGCGAAAGAGCAAGTGCACAATGCGCTACATATAGCACACGGTGTATACCTACGTGAAACCAAGAAACGCGCGCGCCCCCTTTTTTTTCTTGTGTGTGCACAGTGTATACCGTATACGTATCGCTGAAGAACCTATCGCGCTCTGCTGGCCCGGATGCAACAAGCAACTGGGAAAGTACAACAATTCCGTACCGAGTGCGTGTATGCGTGTGTATACATTCCCTCCGCTGCTACCAAAGTAATTTTCTTATTTCATATTCGTGCGTTATCGATATATATATAGCGAATTCAGCCAAGACGCATCGAACGGCGTAAAAACGACGACAAAGCCCGATCACTTTGAAATGAGCGGATCTGCAAAGTGCGTGCACGGTACAGGTGTATATATGTATATGGTTTTAGAGCGAACCGCAGGGACTGCATACCTAAGGGGTATGCCTCGTCCCAGAGTCTCTTTGAATTGTAAAACAAACGCGATAGCAAAGTCTCGTAAAGAAGATGCGCGAGCTGCAGAGTCGTTTCTTTATTTTTTTTCTTTTTCCTTTTCTTTTCCCCTCCCCTCGCTCCGCCACCTTACTTTCGGTGAGTGTATAAGCGCGTATATAGCTGGGAGGCTCGGCTAGTGGAGCGCGCGACGTTTAAATCGGCGCGACGCTTTATAACCCAGGGCGGATTTATATTTTTATGATTCGATGTGTAGCGGAGACTCGAGCGAGTCGTGCCGCACGCTAGCGATTGTAAAAGTGACAGCGCAGCCCTCGCTCCTCCAGCTACTATATATAAGCGGCGGGAATTTATATTGGACTTAAGGTGAGGGAAAGAGTCCTCGGGTATGGATCTATAAGCCGAGGATTTATACCGGCGATTCCTTTTATGCTTCGACTGCGAGAGAATGGCGATGAGTCTTGGTTGCAGGACTTGCTTGAACGTCATCTTGCTGCGTGCAGCCATTCTGCAATTATTAATACCACTTGAAAACGTGTGTCGAGACATCCTCGCCTCGGAATATAAGAAGCTTAACTCGTAGTCCAGGGTTATAGAAAAGGCAACAGTTCGGAATCCGCTTTCACGAGGCGACAACTCGGAATCCACTCGGGGAAGGATTATATATATAGCTTGCATGATCCGTTGCGAGAAGCTAATGATTTGCGACGGAAAATTTTACTCCCGAATTTAAGCTGTGGTCAACGAATTAAAAATTAATTTTGAATATTTTGTATATGCTTTTAAATGAGCTTTAAAATTTAAATATTTCATAATTGTGAGCTCTTTCAATCGCTCTTCTTACTTCTGACCATCCAGCTGCAGGAAAACGTTTGAAATATTTGAAAATCAATATACTGATATTTTAAATACTGTCCTAGCGTTGTAATGTTAAATAAAATAAATTTATAATTTTGCTTTTAAAGCTTTAAATTTTTGCTGAAATGTGTAGTAACTTTTTTAAATTCTATATTTAAAATTCACTGGATTGTAAATTAAATAATTCTATTATAAAAACTTCTTACGTAGGTCAATAGATATTCAAAAATACCCAACATCTTTACGTTTAAAATGATAAATATTTTAATGACTCAATTTTTCCATTAACAATGTGTTTATATTTAATTCAATGTGACTATAAATATTCTTTAAGGATAATTCTGTAAATAGGTATAGCAGTGCATTCACGCCAGTTTCTCAGCTTCATTGTAAATTAAAAGGCTGCAGCACTTAGTTAGTCGCGGTCGATAGCAGTGTTGTCGTTGTTAATAAATTCCCTCAAAATTACCTTGGCCTTTTTCTCGAGTAAGCGCAAAAACAGTCGCTTAAACGACAACCCAATATATATATATATATATCCGGAAGCTCTCCACGAGAAGCACTGCACAGTACTGTACAGTAGGCGGACAGAGAAAGCTTTTGCCGGGAAACCGAATTTCCAGATTGTCGGATGGGAAGCTAAGCGGATCGTTCATTGGGATTCGAGAATTTCGGGGACGCAAAAACTGCATCGGTGCGTTAGCGCGGTTTGGGCTACACCCCAGGCTTTACGATAATGACAAGGAACGTTTGCCGTGCGGAACCGCGTACAGAGGAGCCGGACTATATCGCTGCTGAAGCCGCTGCGCTTATTCTCCTGTGCAGGATCGATCGCGCGCACCCGTTTTGTTGCTGACGCGCGTTTGTTCTGCGCGCGCTACGAAAGAGAACTTTTTGAAAAATAAAAAAACGGAAGCGAGAGAACATGAGAATGGAAGGAAAAAGAACGCTGGTTCGAGCAAGAGCGAGAGAGAGGGAGAGAGAGAGAGAGAGAGAGAGAGAGAGAGAAATAGAGAGAGAAATGAGCGATCTCCTTATCGGCCGACGCAGCTGGGACGCAGATGAAAGCAAATGTAGCATCTCGCCGTTTCTCATCGTCGTACTTCTCGATAAATCGAGCAGCTTCGCAAGCGAAAATGCGCGCTCGCTCCAAGGCTATGGAGAGAGAGAGAGAGAGAGAGAGA
>UELU01136321.1:0-14574 GCA_900490025.1 Megastigmus dorsalis | reverse complement strand
GGGGGGGGGGGGGGGGAAGAGCGAAAAAGGAGGAAGAGGAGGCGGAGGCGGAGGAGGAGGAGGTGGGAGCTGCTCGGAGGGAGAGTTACAAAAGTGTAATCCCGTAGCTGCGAGTTGGGCAAACTTTGCCGCATACTCGCTCGCTCGTTCCTTTCTCTCGCTCTTCTCCCTCGTTATATAGCGTAAGTTTAACGGCATTTACGATTGGCATGATCGAAGCGTTCGTCTAATACTAATTCTAATGGAGAGCGAGTAGATCGGACCGACCCCCTACCACCTCCGAAACCCGCCGCCCCAAAACTTTGTGTATTTCACCTTTGCGTATATATCTTAACTTCGGAGCATACCGAGTATTATGGTCTTCTCTTTCGAGAGATGATGCTCTCTCCGATCTATCGAGGAATGCGAAATAATATTTAGCCGGGATATATTCAGTTTGGAAAGTGAAGCGGCTGCTTTTCCTCCTCTTCTTCTTCCTCCTCTTCTTCTTCTTCTTCTTCTTCTTCTTGGTCTTCTTCTTCTTATCCTTCTTCTTCTTCTTGGTCTTTTTCCTTTTTCGTTTGGCACAACTGTTGATATTTTTGAAACTTGACGATTAAATAACTTGGACGAGTCTGCGGAACGCGATGGACTTGCGCGTTCGCTCGCTGCGGATTCATGGGGCGAAAGTTTTCATAGAAATTTAAATGCACGAATTCGTTTGGCAATAGTCGATTCAAGTTTTCAGCCGAGTTTGTATAATCAGTGCGGTGATAGACTTCTTCACGGAATGTTTGACGAAGAATATCTGTAAGGTGAAGAATCTTCAAGATGATCAAAACATGAGATTCTTGAACTTGATACTGTTTGTCGATAGGATCGAATAGCAAGATGCTAAAATGAATTGAAACGGCCTTGATCAGCCTTTTTACTCCATTTCACAAGAGATAGTGCAAAATTACCATTCGAAGAACATTCGTATAGAAAACTCGCGCTGATAAAAAATGCAGAAAGATCGAGCTAGTGTTTGGTAAGATGCTGACTGCTACTGGGGAGAGATGAAAAGAGGGCGATTACTCGATCAGCGCTAATAAAGTAGGGCTTTATCACGAGCTGGCTTAATAAAGATCTTCTTAATTACTTGTAAAAACTCGTGGGCGAGCGTCAGCAATTTTTAGTTTGAATCCAGGCCAGGCGCTCCGCGATGGACAACGACCGATTGATGCGAGTTTCCAAAGTTTCATTTAATTCTCATCCCTTTCATTCTGACTTATTACCGGGGCGGAGGCAACTTTACGAGCTGCTATTCGAAAAAAAAAGAAGGCTAGGTCGATCGTTCATTTCCCCCGGCAAACTATGACCAATCGAAAAGTTGTAGGTCATCCCGAGGACGCGTATAGCAGCAGCTCTCCGTCAATTTGTCAGTCGCGATATACATAAATAGGGTTATATCGAGGGTGGACGAGTAGGATTGGCCGTCACACTGGACAAGATTATCAATGACACGATGACACCGGCACTGCACTCGAGCCTCATCGTCGCCTTCGGCGTCGTCGTCGGCGTCTCGCTTAATGCCGGATTTATAAGTCGAGGGTGAGTGGTCGGCGAACGTCTGGCCTGGCTAATCGGAATTTATCGATGCCGGGATTTACGAGTCGAGCCGCGCGTCACACGCACTTCTCCGTGCAGCCCCGGCCTTTGCCACACACCCGCACACGCACACACACGCACACACACACAGAGAGAGAGAGAGAGAGAGAGAGAGAGAGACGCGTGAGCGCAGCCCCGTGCAGACTATACTTTACACCACCGCCCCATGGCGATATCAACTTTGACGCGCAAGTATTATATACGCAGAGAGAGATGCTATCGGGTTTTATAAGAATTCTCCGTCGCATGCAGGCAGCGCGGCGTTTTTTCTCGTGGCGCAAATTGGGTTAGAATTTATGGGATTTGGATGTCGATGATCCTTTTGTGTGCGAGCGCGGTCTTCTTTTATGTCTCCAGCTCGCGGCGAGCGACGACGCGACGGTTCGATGAACCGGCCTTCGTTCGCGGTGTACTCGTTCAAAGTTTTAGTCGTCCTCGGCGCTCGAGAGAGGATCTTTTCAGTCTCGCACAAAAGGAGGGGTCTTTTTGTTTCGGTTCAAGTGGCTCTCTGCAATTCTGGTAGAGTCGAGAGCTGATACGTTATTCATGTATAATTACTTTGTTCGAAGTTATAGTGACATTATTCAACTAGGAAAACCAGTGTTGGAGCAAATATAAGGTATTCCACCTATGGTTAATTCAAGAAAAGTATTTTTCACGATGATCAACAGCTATAAAGTTACCAGGTATATATTTATCAATTTGCATGATAATATGTCTCAATAAAAGATTTCAATTGGCCGCGCACTCTTTTCCACAGTTCGCCTCAATCGCCAAATATCATCAGTCTCCATTCCGCGTCTTCCAGAGTGGCAATAAAAGCGACTCGCTCCCTGCAGCGCGGCCCGCGCACACCCGTGTCCACCCACACCCTAACCGAAATTACAATTAATTCTCCGTGCGAATCCCGTTCCCCCTCTGGCACATCAACGCTCGCTGCAATGATTGGCAAACCTACTCTGTGCAGCACACCTGCACACACCGCACATACGGGGTAAAACTCAACAAGTGACAATCGTTGCCTCACAGTCTCTCTCTCTCTCTCTCTCTCTCTCTCTCTCTCACTCTCTCGGGCGCGGGGCGTTTACGAAAGCCACGACTGCATAAACGGAACAAATCCCCATTCTAGTCCGTTAATCCCTTTGAGGTTAAACCGCGCGCGAGCGATCCGAGGCTAGGCGACGCGGTCCGCATTCGCGATAATTACTATCGGCGGCGGTGGCGGCGATGGCGGCGGCTAGCGTATAACCTTCGGTCTCTCTCTCTCTCTCTCTATCTCTCTCTCTCTCTCTCTCGAGTATTAGCATATCTTTGAGGCCGATGAGGGACGCGAGCCTCGCGTCGCACCGACCAATTAACGATCCTATATACCCCGCGACCATACGACGACACTTAATCGAGAGAGACGGAGTGAGCGCGTCTTTGAGCTCGTTGGTTAAAATCGTTCCCCGGACCTCGCGTCTCGTATACGTTCCCGCGCATGCGAATCGTAGGATGATATGCAGGTGTCCCATTAATTGTCATGGATGGAACGAGGGAAGAGACTTCGGTATATATTATATATTATGGTATGAAAGGTGGAAAACTTATTTTTTGCTAGAGGCATTTCGAAAAAATTCGAGATTTAGAGAATTTTCTGGATTTTGTTTTAAAATACGACTATTTGAAGAACGTTATTTAACGTCGTAGCAAGGGAAAATCGTGAAAAAGAAATTCCCTTTTTCCCACTTTCATTTATGCAATTCTATGAAAAGCTATTTTCAGATATAGATGCTTCTAAATTCCTATTAGATCCTAAAAAAGCTGAAAATGGAATGAAAATTTTGGTCAAATTGTGATCGTCGCAGAGAAATTGATTTTTAGCAATTTTCCATTGTTATTGTTAGATTTCAGCTGCGAAAACATCAACGGAGGATCCAATATCTAAACAATCGAAAGCACGTGCCAATCATACTTTATGCTGCGTAAACAGCAAAGAGCAACACATCTATATCATCGGAACAAAATCGTTCAGCCAAGTCGAAAAATAAACGCCCAGCCAAAAAGCTCTCCGGCAATCAAAATTCCCAAATCAAATACCGAACTGCGGCATGTCCGCGCACTAGTCAAAAGTCAAACGAGCTCTAAACTCATTGGCACATATAAATGCTCGGCTGCAGGGACAAAAATCGCGTGCACGAAAAAAAAAGTAAACTCACGAAGTCAGAGCGCGGGTTCGATATATGAATTTTCCAAGCAATAGAAAGTCTCTCTCTCTCTCTCTCTCTCAGTCTATCTATCTATCTATCTCTCGCGAGCCACAGCGGCGGCCCATCCTCGACTACCCGGGCGTAGCCTCGGGTCAAGCATGCAAAATCCATCGGCACGTGAGCCGCATACGAAGTGCTGCCTCGGTCCGCGTTTCCTACTAGTCCCTCTAAA
Source organism: Megastigmus dorsalis (assembly GCA_900490025.1). Lineage (NCBI taxonomy): Eukaryota > Metazoa > Arthropoda > Insecta > Hymenoptera > Megastigmidae > Megastigmus > Megastigmus dorsalis. Next base: position 10,524 of record UELU01136321.1, on the reverse strand, counting down.
CTCCCATTCTCTCTGGGCAAAGTCGGCAGCTACCACTTCCCTCGGAGGAGAGCACGTAAAGCATTACACGTAGTGCGTATAACGACGGGGAAAATGAACATCGCGCGGACCCTACGCGCAAAGTGCGCACGAGATATAGAGAAGCAACGAGTTTGAATCTTTTTAGCCGTCGACGACGGCTATCCTCTTCGCGCCTCCGCACTTATCTTTTCTCTATGAGAGACCCGAGATGGAGACTTTACCTTTCTTTTTGCTTCCTCCGCTTTCTCATTCCTCTCTTTTGCTTTTTTATCGGTGCGGATATTGAAGACGAGGGAGCAAAAGACTTTGCTGGCCGGGGCAGCGAATTGTTAACTCTCCTATGTTCTTTGCATTTACCTATATACCTACGAATATCGATTGAGAGAACATTTTTATGTCGGCCGTTCACATCATTTTTTAGCCCTACAAGATTTTTATTTAACGGAAGCTACAAAGATGACAGTCTGCGCAAAATCAGATTGCATACACGGCTCACCAACTAAATTATACTAAAGACTGATATAAATAAACTACCAACAATTTTTATTTTTTTATAAATAATAATACTCAATTTATATAATACCTATGTTTAAAAACATAATAATTATATTTTTATACATTTATTCATATCTATATTCAATATAATGTTCCCATTCATTTGGCATAAAAATAGTCTTTTCAAAGATTTCACTTTGCCTCGAATTCGTCTTTGTAGATTCAATCTTTAATCGAGTTTTATGCTTCAATTTCAGTAGAATCGCCTTTGACGCGCAAAACTTTCCTTTGTCGAATTGCCAAAATGCTAAAGATGTTTGATCTATTGGCATAACTTGGACGGTGCCAACTTTATGTATGTTATATTGCTTTATTGAATGTCGAAGAAAATTCATGCATCGCATTCGGACAGAAAAATGGTAAAACAGCCAATTTAAACCAAAATTTAACGCGCCAAAATAGAACACAAATTGATTTCCCATAAATAATATGTAGTTTCCTAACGAACCTGCAAAAACTATGGCATTGAAGTAAGAGTACAATATCGGAAAACAAAGAAAAACTCGAACAAAAAGCTGCACAATACTTATTTTATTCAACGGTCGAAAAAAAAAGGGAGAGAGAAAGAGCAACCGCGTATTTGTTCTAGGTCCAATGTGTTATACACCGCAAAAGCAAGCACTCGCTCGCAGGAGCAGCAGCAGCAGTGACGGCCGGAATCATATTGGCAGAAAGCAGAACAATGAATCTCGAGCCACCGCGAGCTAGTTTTCCTACCCATTCTCGTCCTAATCCATCCTCGTCACTGTTTTCCCTCATCGATAAATTACTATTTTTTGTTCACCTCGCCCGGGCCTATACATGCCTGTGTATGTGCCGGAGCCGCCGGAGCCGCCGCCCCCGCCGCCCCCGCACCGATATATTTTTCCCCCCGTTTTCGTTTTAGCTGCCGCGCAATTCGACGCCGCGCCGTCATCCAATGGCAAACAATTCGGCGGACTGCCACGTGCAGCGCGCCGATTAATTTTGAAATTTTTACCGCGCCTCCCCCCGATGCCGTTCGAAAATCCAATCCGATCGTACGACCACTGGCGCTCTCTCTCTCTCTCTCTCTCTTTGTGTGCCTCATGCTGCCTGCCTTTTTTTTCTATCGATATTTTCTCGTTTGATCGAGCGTTGGATGAAATCCGCGTGAAATCTCATGCGTGACGATTTATATGTTGGTAGCGTCTCCCAAGAATCTCTCGGGCAATGATTCTTTTCTTTTTTCTCAAATAAATGAAATTCTACGTAGAACAAATTATTTGTTGTCAACTTCATTTTTTTAACTCTTATTCACTCTGAGCGAACAGTTACTCGAATGGTGCTCGAGACCGCTCAAACCGAACGCATCGCACTCAACTCTAATCAATATTAAATTTAGCAGAAAAAAATAGTTGTAGCGATTTAATTTTTACAACGCCCATAGATAAAATAAAAGGGAAAAAGAGAGCGTATAGATAGGTTCGGGCAATAAAAAAAAAGAAAGAACGACTGAGAGGAAGAGAAAGAGAGAAAGAAATAAAGCGAAACTGGAAGGAAGTAAGGAAGGGGGTTGGGTTCGGGTGAGAGACAACAAAATACATCGGGCAATTTTCGTCGAGTCGAGTTAACGGCCCTCGGACGATAAACGCGAGACGAGAGGATATATCGGTACTCGATTCGTCGTATAAGTCCCCCTAGCCATGCTCTCGTCCACCCCCTGCTCCCGTGCACCCCCCTGGGCGCGAGGAAAAACGGCATCCAGAAAGTAGAGGCGATTGACGAACGGCTTGAAGCTCCGATTACCTACGTGCTCTTCCTCTGGCTCTTCCCTCCTCTCTCTTCTTGTGCGAGCGCACGTGGGTGTGGGTCTGGGGGTGCGGGGGTGCGGGGGGCCAGGATAGGGGGACGGAGTAGACGAGAGAGAGAGAGAGAACCTTTAGCGCACCTTTATGGCATCCAATCATTTTTAAGAATCCCCAGAGCGAACTACTACGCTTCCTTCGCCATCCTTCGTCCAAGATTCCTGTCCAATGAACAGATATCCCCATCCTTTGTCGGTTCGACATCACCCACATGTATATAACGCTACCTCCTCCTCCTCCTCCTCCTCCTCCTGCTTTCTATCTTTTTCAGGCTTGGCATATATATAGTGTTTGTGTACATGTATAGAGAGGTTAATGGACGCGGGATATGTATAGGCGCGCGCGCGCGTTCCTATGTATACCGTGGAGAATATATACGGGTGCCTAGGGACACGGCAAGGCAATTCCGAAATCGATTGGAATTAAAATCTGCGGCCTGAATCTACGCGGAGTGTGTGTGTGTGGGAATACGCGGCGCGATCTCCTCGGGGCTCGGAACTCGTATACACGGTATTCTCGGGCGTGTGAGCCATGCCGCCAAACAAAACCGCCGCATCGCCGCTGCGGGCTTACGTCCGTGCAAAAGTGATTGCCCGTAACGGTGCGCGCACGTTTCACGCGCGACTATACTAAGTATACGACGACTACGACGACGACGACGACGACGACGACGACTTTTGTTTTGCTCTCCGTGCGCTGCCAACTATATATATATATATGCGATGATACTCTCGTTTCTCTCGGCACTGGGCTTATCGCGCCTTGCTTCGCTTTGACTTTTTCTTCTAATGGAGCTACGCTGTTCTCTCCTCCTCCCGCGCTCTCTGCCTTCTTTTTTCCCCGTAGTCGTTTACTTTACTATATCGATCCGCGATTTGCGCTTAATTAAAAAGAGAGATGGTGGAGGCTGCTGCAGGTTTTTGTTCACTGTTATTTCGCCCCGCTGAAGGCTGGTAATTGATATTTCGTTCGTGTGATTTCCGTGTTCTTGTTTTAACAACCTTCTCGATTATTGATATTAATTTCAATAATCTGCATTTGCTTCATTAACTGAAATTTGCATTATCAGTTAATGCAAATTTCTTCGCAATAATGTATAGTAAATATGAATTTATTGGCTTACCTTGACGAATTTGAGATTATTGGTTTCATGATAAATTAATCTTTATCAACAAAATGTAAATAATATTTAATATTTCCATTTATTTAAATGTTGAACAGATATTTGTAATCTGTACGAGAAATGCTTAAAAATATATAAATTATAACGAATATGATACTTCCATCAATAATAATATATTTTTATTGCATTGAAATTATTTAAATATCAAAGTAAAAGTTAATATATGCAGGGATTTTAATTGTTGTGATTACGAAAATTATTATTCAAATTACAAAAGTCGAATCTCAACCAAAATCACATTATTAATTATTCTACTTCTTAAACGTATCAAAAATGATACTTTTACAATGTATTTTGAAGCCGGTCACTTTTATTTCGCCATTTTAATCTTGCATTTTCTACTGTAAATGTTTTAATCATATTTTTTTATCAGGACTTAAATTGTGTTATTTAGTTTACATTTTCTGTATATGAAATGAAGATTAAAATTACTTATATATGTCAATTTATAAAGAAAAATTATTATTTTTTTCCATACACTAATATTTATTTATTAATTCTTCGGTTGCGTTTGATTCCACATTTAATAAGTTTAAAATGTTATCGAGTATTTATAATCGTTTGATATTAAAGATAGACTGATTTAATTAAATCCTTGCTTGTTTTTTGTAATTCATTGTACTAAACGAACTGCAGGTAATTCAATTTTATATTAAATACTAATATTATATCACGTTTTAATATAACACTATGAAAGCCGCTTTAATTAAGAACTGATCGAAATCTTTACATTTTATGCCAATGGTTTTTCTCAAACTAACAGACGCTTCATTTGTATGAAAACACTTCGATTTAATGATGCTTAGTGGATTGGACTGAGACCTTTTCAATGTAACAGAAATCGATATCTACTAATTATAGTAATTGAAAGTAAATTTATTGCAGAGATAATTAAATGTGCTTTAAAAAAAGTAAAATAAACTATTATCTTAATTATTACAATTAATAGCTGCTCCAAAGAAAATCGCACTCGATATAAAAAAGCCGCTGCTAATTACTGTAACACTTTACTTTTTCAAAAATTCTCAATTTTCTCAGTATTTTATTTTGATATATATAATAGTTCAATAAATAAACCACCTTAAAAAAAAGACTCTAAAATCTAGTCAATTCTAAGACAATTTTTTTCAATTTGTATAACTTACATAAAAAAATATCAAAGCTTTCTAAATACATGAAGAAAACAACGCACACGCACAGCTCACACACCCACATACACACACACATATACACTTTGCTTTTTGAAAGATCATTTTGAATTTTCGAAATCAAAGAACAAAAATTATATTGAAATAGATAAAAAAAGTTATAGATCTCAAAAATTTTCATGGATACGAACACTACTTTTTAAGAAAGCAAATGTATTCGAACAAAGAGTTAAAACGAAAAAAATGTATTAAATGCGATTATTGTTTATTTGCATAAAAAATTACTGTTTATTTGAATAAAAATTTGTGTATTATACCATCTGGATCTACGGCTCTACCATGCCATATGCGAACGAAATTTCTAGAATGTTTTTTAGTATCTTCCCTTGTAGCAGTGCAGTAAATTTTTATTAATTGCACTTTCTATTACAAGTTATACCTAAACATTAAAATATTTGAACGGATGGATCCTTTTTTTTTTTAAATATTGGAAATTATAACCAAACTTGTCTAAAACGTAAATCATTGTTTTATTGATTTTCTATATTATGAAATTGATTGAAAGCTTGAAAAAATATTTATTGATTTCACAGTCGCTATTTAACGAGAAAAAAATATGAATTGAACTTTCGTCCCGATAATCCGGATGCAGTTTAATCATTTATTTGTCGATTCGCGTAGTTTCATACGAGGATTTAACTCGCAAAGTTGAGTCCCGACAGTTGCACCTGCGTATAAATTATTAAATTTTCCTGAAAATACGAAAGGTAATCAAAATTTATATTCATAAAAAAATGTATTGCTTAACTGTAGGTTTAATTTATTGTATGATAAACGTCGCACGATTCTTCAACTGATACGAATAATGAATTTTATTGGTGAAATTTCTTCTTAAATTGGATATCGATATTTTTTATTTCATATCGGTTAAATATTTGAAAGGTATATATTGAAATGTAGTTTATGCAGACGTACTTTCGAGAGATTAAGTTTTGTGAATTTCGCTTTACTTTAGCAAAACGCTAAATTTTAGCAAAGCCATAAATGCTATTGTGGAAAATTCAAAGAGCACATTAAACATAATTTAATGGAAATACATTTTATCTTTTATTATATAATAATGCAATGTTTCAGCTTATTCAGTCGAATGTGAACAGGAATATTTTATTTTGAATTATTAATATATAATTATACAAAGTGCGACCACATAATGGTTATTGTACAATTTTTCGATATTATTCATTTCGACAATTAATATTTTATCAAATAAAATCCATAGAAATGTTTTCACAACAATCGGAAAACGTACTGCTCTGTTCAATACTATAAAAATAATTTATATAATACATATTATTTGAATATTTTGAAATAAAGCAGAGTTACGAGCATATTTTTTATTTCATAATATGTTATTTCCCGTTGTAACCAAGTGTCTCGGCTATAAACGTAAATATCTTTGTAAGGAGAATGGCACCGGGAGTCACTACACACACACACACACACACACACACACACACACACTAACAATTGAACCACAAATCACGGCATTACACGTAACAAGAAATTAAGAGCGAGAGAGAGAGAGAGATGCGAAAAGAATATCCGAAATAAGGCGTAAACAGCCGAATCTTCTTCATTGCCAAATTTTTGTACATACCCATTACGTGATAATAATTATTTTTCCTTTAGTCTTATACAAGATTGATTAGAAACAACATGTTTAGTATTTTCGAGAGAATATCCTAGCCACTTTTGGATTTCTAATGATTCCTTTGCAGTGATAATCCATTCTAAAAGTAACGAACATCCCATTGTGTAGAATGCGCATCCTTACAAATGGCGCTGATTAAAAAGGAAAAAGGGATACGTCCTGCATCATCCGGTCGGCAGCTGAAATTCCATCGTCGCGTTACATCGGGGATAAGCCTTTAAACGCAACCGATTTCTCCCACGCTGGTGCGCAGTAGCATATTTATCAGTGCCCACTCAGCGTAATTTATTCCATGCATTTTGCCCAACCCCTTTAACGCGCCTCCGCCGAGTGCATAGATAAAGTTTTTATCAGTAAATCACCGAAGAATACGCTCGTAGCGCGAGAGAGCTTAAGAGCCAGATCGAAAGAAAGAAAGAAGAGAAGAGAGAGGAAGGAGAGGCAACAAAAAAGGAGAAAAGAGTGTCCGACGAGAGCCGCGCCACTGTATACCCTATACTGCTACACAGCTTGGCAAAGAGAGAAAGAGAGTGAGAGGGAATTGGAGGGGGAGCTATCGGAAAACAGTGCTAAAAGAGACGACACAGAAGCGAAACAAAAAGGAGAACAAAGCTGCAGCTGCAGGACTAGGGGAAAAATGAAAAAATCCACGGCTATACGCGTGTATACACTCGGGCAAACACAAACACAGCGGTTGCACAGCGCAGTGCATGCGGCCTGTGCATATAGCGAGGGGGTATACGTATTATGCACGTATGTAGCGGTTTATACATATATATGCATGAGAACGGGGAGATCGCGAGCTAGTTGGGGAAGGTGCAGCAGGCGGGCCGGGGTAAATCGAAGCGCGCGCGCGCGCGAGCGTGTTTATGCAGTTTCGAGTGTGTCTCCGTAACGGGCCTTTGCACGCGTAACAAGGCTCGTTGTAATCCGCTTAATTCTCGATAAGCCGTCGCCTAATCTTGATTGCATTCACTCTCTCTCTCTCTCTCTCTCTCTCTCTCTCTCTCTCTCTCTCTCTCCCTCCCTCCCTCCCTCCCTCTCGTACTGCGGGTGGACAGAGTCGACGGCTCGGGTCTCTCTAGGCCCCCCGCTATAGCTGTAGGCCTGTAGGCAGGCAGTGTTTCCGTTGAATTCGGGTTGAATGGGCGCTTTGGCTGACCGGGGCGCGTGTAATACTTCCGCGCTCTCCCGCGCGACCCCCAACAGCAGCAGCAGCCATTATCGCGCGCGACGGAAAAACGCCGCTTTAACGGCCCCTCGTTTTCTTTCTTGGCGCGCCTGCAGCCGCGTCCCCCCTCTCCCCATCCCCCACCTCCTCCCGTGCCCGTTAACGCATATAGCCGCTGCACAAACGAGGATTGATACACCGGTTGTGGGGAGGGGTGGGAGACTACAGCTGCGCGGTTTACCTCGAGCCGAGCTTTTCCACCACGCGAGATGATGTTGCTCTTACGTGCGGCTTGTTGAGGAGAGCCTTTTTCGACTTTTATGAGCGATGAAAGGGTGGAGAAAAGAGCTTTGTTCATGGCCATGGAGCCTAGCTGCGACGATGCCTGCAGCGTGATAAGCTCGATGCTCGATTGTTGAGGTAATGACGAACGTGAGATATTGCGGCACTTCGGGATATTTTTTCATTAATACAAGTTATTGGAGAATTGGCCTTTGTAGAAGCGGCCTCAAAGTACATATGGTCGCAAAACCGCGAGGAGCTCGGCAACGTTTTCCTTTATTTTTTTCGTGCAATTTCCTAGCTTATTTGAAAGTGTGTCACGTTCATTAGTTCTTATTAATAAAGTCCATGTAAAAAGGCTTATTACCGATATGAGTATGACTACCACTTTGATGAAATATTCATGAAAATGTGGAGACTTGAGTTTTACATTTGATTGGCTATTTGAAATTTTAAATTTATTACCGGCATTTTAAATCTAGCTACTTAAAAAACACGTAGTTACACAGAAGACGGTGATAAGTCGTTCAGCTGTATGTAAAAAAAATTGCAGCTCAAAGGGCGAAAAGGAAATCGTTTGATCACTGGTAGGAATAAATTTACTTAAAAGATCAAGTCCCTTCTCTCGAAAACGAGGATATTTTAGACCGTGATCTCGAATGACATTATCTTACACCGTAAAAGAATCTTGATGAAGCATCGAAATCCATTTTCCGAATACACGTAGATTACGTTACCTAGCCACTATTACTAGCAGTTTTTTCTCTATAAAAATAGCATCGCGATCGATATTTATGTAAAGTTAAGCTGTGTAACTAGTATAAAACTATATACAGGGCAGAATCTCTGCGCGCGCATTACGCATTTTATCTTTTCTCCACGGACAATTTGTATCGCGCCGACAACAATGGTGCGCATTTTTATAACCAATGTAATAAGTGCAGCCGCGACGTTATGATGCGGCACTTTTATTGCTCGGGACAGTAATTTTTACCGTGAATTTCATGGTAATTTTTTACGAGAAAATTCTGTTGCCGTGTGTAAAGTTTGGATATAATACGGTCCGCTTCCTTTCAGTTGAATTTTGAAGTTTATATTAACCCATTAATGCGCAAATGCACATTTTTGTACACTCATTAGGGGGTTTTCGAGGGTGCTCTTTCAGAATCTGCAATTTATTTTGTAAAAAAAAAGTCAATAAGTGTATTATTTTTGAGTTTAAAAAAAAAAAAATTTATTAAATTTATTAAAATTTTTTTTTTAATTAATTTTTGTTTTTGGATAATTATATTACCGCCAGAAATCGCGGTCCGAAAGTCTGGCGTTTCCGAAACACTGCTTGTGAACCTTTTTTCCCCTCTTAGTTTTACCAAAATTTTGTGAAACAGCGTAATGTTAAACATCATGATTTTTTTTCTCGAAATCTATGATCTTAATGAAAAAATTTCATAAAATAAAAAATACTTAGAATCACTCAAAAAATACGTGTGAATTTTTTCAGAAGGTTTTCAACCAATTTTGAAATTTTTAATTTTTAACATTTTTGAAAAATCAAAAAATGTCTTAAAAACTTCTAAAAAAAATCATGCATGTTCTTTGAATAATTATAAGTACTTTTTTATCTATAAAATTTTATCTTAAAGTGATTCATTTCGAGAAAAAAATTTTGAAATTATGCATTTCAAAATTTTTTGTCTTTTTTTTACTTATTAACATTTTTTTACAAAATAAGTTGCAGATTCCGAAAGAGCACCGTCGGATAAAAATGACTTGGTTTTTCCAATAGAATTCTGTACTTGAAAATGTGTGTACAAAAATGTGCATTTGCGCATTAATGGGTCAAACTACAGCTGCAGTAGGTAACGATTCGATATCCAATCAAATTACATTCTGCATTATGGAAGGTCCTGCATAACTCAATACTTGGATGAAAACGTAATCTTTTGGAATTTTATTCGTTATTACGCCGTAAAGTAATTTCCAATAAGCCTTTGCATCGTACCGGACAAAGTTGATTGAACTTTCGTACAAAGCAGTGCAAATTTTTTTATAAAAGTCATGTAGATAATTTTGGATTCCTGTTGATGTTAGAATTTTTATAATTGAAGGGCCCCATGCAAGAAGGGGCTCAGCGCTCGAAACAGTCAAAACGTGACGTCGTGGTTACCAAAAATCAAAGTTGCTAAACTGAATTTTAAAAAATATCAGCTTGTAGAGAATGAAAAAACACAACTTTTTTACCTTTACAGTATTTTGATAAAAATTACATTTTTGGAGATAAAAATTGAAAACTAAGAATTTATAAAGGTTACTTTCGTTAGATTTTGAAAACATAAACTGCTGTAACTTCGTCAATTAGCATCGAATCTTCACGAAACTTCGTACAGATGTGTAAAATATACTAGCGCTGGTGACAATATCATTATTATAGCAAAAATAGTTAATTTTTTTCGAAAATTTAATTTTAAATCAATAAAAGTCGGTCATTGCGTTTTTTTCACTTCAGCGAGAAAAAGTATCGACGTAAGTTTAAGCTGCGAAAAACTTCCAGCGAGACAATTGTTCCTCTATCCTTGACAAAGTTTTATACAAAATTTCAGATCGATCCATAATGAATTCAGTGAAAT
>UELU01136320.1:18008-31942 GCA_900490025.1 Megastigmus dorsalis | reverse complement strand
GGGGGGGGGGGGGGGGGGGGGAGCAGCAGCGATAACGCGTACGAAACGCGGACACGGATAGACTATGCGCGCGAGGACGCGATAAACGCGCGCGAGCATAATCATCGCCGTCGTCATCGTCATCGAATTGTCGCGCATCGCCGATTCGACGGTGTATTGCATATTTGAATGCGCTCTTAGTCGGATATCGCTTGCAATCTCGATCTCTACCTACATGTATAACAATGCTGCGAATTTGTCGACGTCTTGACTGCGATTCAATTGCATACATCAGGAGGGTTGCGAAATATTGACTTGTGACAATCGAAAGTGCTTGATGAGACCTATCAATAATATAAGTCTCCATTATGGAAAAATAATCAAATCGTTATTTGTATGCAACATTTCAATAGAAGGACTTTTCCATTGAATTTCTGAAGTAAAATAGTTTTATTGTTCTTTCACTTTCGAAGTTTTTAAATAAATTATTTAATCCATGAATTATTATTATTGTTCTGAGAACTTTGGAGTACAGTACTGCTTAATAAATGATATTTCATCTAATTTTTAAATTATTACAAACAGTAATTAAAAGTACAAGCGAGTTTTAATTATGAGTTTATAAGAGTTAGGGAACTACTGAAGACGAAATAACAATTAAGAAACTGGATGAAAACATGAAAACTTAAGATTAAATCTTTAAAAAAATTTAATTTGTATAAGAACATTTATTATTCAACTAAATAATTATAAGAAAATGTACATAGCATCTATTCAGTATTTCATTATTAAATAATTTCTTTGATTATCTTAAATAAATATTATTGTATTTTTTTTAACTAAACTAATGCCTATAAAATTCTGCTATTTAACAAATACAATCATAACATTTAACTCTAATTCGTTGATCACGGTGAAGGAGAAAGCATATGACATGTAAATCAAGATGCATTTCGAAATAACAGTATGTAATAGAAGACAAACGACGCAGTCCGCGAAACAAATAACAAAATTATATTTTGTAATAGAGTAGCTATACTATATCGAACTAATTTAAAATTCATTTTCATTTTTGCAGAAATACTTAGCGAGAGAACACGCGCAGCAAGATAATAGATTCGAGGAAGGCAAGAAGGAAAAAAGAAAGCGACACAACAAAAATGCAAAAATCTATTACGGCTCTCTTGGGGCTCAGTAGTAACAGCCAATTCATCATAGGCGAATTGTTGCGCCAGTTTCTAATTTAATGGACGGGATGTGATTTGGCCGCGAATGGCCAGGTTATGTACCTCGGTTGGGTCACGCCACACACCAAGAGAGAGAGAGAGAGAGAGAGAGGAACAAAGGAAAACAATAGACGAGCGACGATTATAAAGAGATAGAGAGAGAAATAGTTGTGACTATATAATAGGAGGGAGAGCGATAGTATGCTTGTCGCGTGTAGACACGTAATAGTCCAACGAAATGTCGCACGAAACCTTTTCAACGCTCGAGGGATTTGAAATCATGCGAGAACCATTTCGTCCAGGGCGATTTTTACCTCGTAATATGAACACCCACTACACAATGCAGACTTTCTCTACCTCCCTCCGCGGCCCTTTCGTGATTTCCACTTTCCTTCTCTCTAACCCTTTTATTATTAGCATTACTTTCTTTTTTTTCTCTATAATGCTCTTATTTGACTCAGCTCTCTCTCTCTCTCTCTCTCTCTCTCTCTCTCTCTCTCTCTCTCTCTCTGTAGAGAGCAGCTCGACACACGTTGCGGGAGTATTCGAAATATTTTTTCTCCGTTGTTTGTCGAAAGCGCGCTTGAAGCTTTGTATACACACGAGTCTCGAGCAAGTCGAAATTTTGCTGTTTGAAGCGGGCAAACGTTGAGCGCGGCAAGTCCGCGAGTTCTACGACTCTCTCTCTCTCTCTCTCTCTCTCTCTCTCTCTGGCTCTTTCGCCCCATATATTCTCGCACTCTCTCGCGCGCTCCGCAGCCGAACTTCACCATATACCGTCTTTTCAGCACTCTCAGCTTTACGTTTTCCTCGCGAATTCTACTATATAAATGCATGGAGAGAGTAAATTTGCACGACGACCGTTGCACGTTTCACGGGTTAACTGGCTGTCCCTGCGCGTTTCTCGCGCGCTCCCTTTCTTTCTCTCATTCTTTCCCTCTCGTCCTCGCAAACTTAGTTCCTTGTTTTTATTTTCCTTCGCTTCCTACTCCCTCCATAGCTTTTTCTCTCCCTCTCCCACACTTCCTTGCGTCCTTCGCTTTCTCTCGACCATCCTCTGCCCGTAACTTCTGCTTATTCTCTTGTCTGTTTTCTTTTTCTATTACCACATGCTCGCAACCCATTTTCATAGTAGTTTTGCAATCTCTCGGTTAGTATTAACAATTTTATTAAGAATATAGAAATACTAGTATAGCAGAAGTAGTCTGTAACATTCTTCTACAACATAAACTCATGATATAATAAATCTTACTGACTGCTTGCTGAAATATCCGATAATTCAAAAGTTAATATAAGCTCTGATTTTGACGTACAATAATTTTTTTATATAAATATCCTTAATAATAACGCATATTTATAAAATTTTCATTAAACACGAGTAAAATTAGGCGGTTCTCAAAGCTAATCCTATTTGAGTAGTTACTTTCTTTTTACTTTTTAGGTATGCGATAAGAAGTACAATTCTGTAACTAAAATATTTGTACTATACAGCGTAAAATATTGTGTAATTAAATACGGTTGTAAAAACATTAGGATAGTACTGCAACATGTAAAATATTTGGATATACAGCAAAGTCGAGAGCATCTACTTAGCGAGGAACATGCGCGGTACAGTTTCATTCTATTGTAACTTTTAACTGGAAGTTTAGCCACCGCACTATCTATTTTTTATTTTTTTTAAAAGAATTATTATATATATATTATTATTATTATATGATCTGTATAAGTTACTCTGTTTTTTTTAAATAAAACAGTTAGATTCATAAGTCATAGTACCTCACTAGATTTATTGAGCATTTATTAAATTTTCATGAAGTTATATTCGTTATGGTTTTGATATTTTCCTGGGCATATTGTAACTATAATATTTATGAAAAGTAGTTTAAACAATTTAAATAGATTTTTACACTTTCAATTCATCTTCTTCTTCTGTCTGAAGGACTTCTAATATTTTACTATGTATTTATTACACGCTGCTCTTAATTTATTTCTTTGAATTATTTAAGTAATATGTGAAACAAATAAAGCTCATTATCAAAAACAATTATTCGGTAAATTATTTTCAAACTATTTTCTCCTATCCATTTCTTAAAACGAATTTCTGAAACTTATTACATCTGTTTTGAAATCAATCACTAATCAGTACATGTTTCAAATTCTATTAACATTATTTTGAGAAAAAAACGTAGGAAAAAGTTAAATGTTCTTTCATTGTTTACCGAATAAATACAGGCTACATGATTAGTCTTTGATAGAGATATTTAAGAAGCAGCCTCAATTACAAGATAAAACTCCTAACATAAATTACAACGCGCTAATCGAAAATCGATAATAGTACCATGTAATGTATTCAGAAGCTGGGATTATCAGCGATTTTTCATTGTTTTCTCAAGTACAGATATTAATCAATCCATTAATCAATTGGTTTATTAAAAATTTATATGTTTAATAAAAGTAGTAATAAATGTAATTTAAAAACTTCATAACATCCGGAATTCATAAATGTGTAAAAGTTTTAAGAAGGTAAGATTCTTTAATAATTTTTATAAGCGCACTGCACAATACAATATTGTAGAAAAAATACGGTTAAATATACAATTTTGTAATCATTCTACACTAAAGTATCCCAGATGCTGTTCTACAATATGTTTGCTTTTCTAACGTTCGGACGTACCAAGTTTATCGTTCAAAATCCATAATAACTGATACTCAACTGGAATCTAAACAAAAGCGAAAGCAATTATTCCGTCCAGGAAAAAAAAAGAAAAAAAGAGCAAAACTTAATTTCGCACAATGAGAGTGGAAGCAAATTTTTTGTATTAATTTCCACACATAAAAAAGCACGCGAGTTTTAAAACGCAGAAAGTTGCTCTCTTAATCCACGCGCCGCCCTCTTTCACTCTCCCGGTCTTTCAGCAGGGTTCGTACCCGCGTAAACTTTTCGTGGAAATTTTCATAAAAATATTTCTCTTTTTCCAACTCTTCCTTTCTCTCGCGCGCGCGCCGACTCTATTCCACGATTCTCGCAATATAAAAAAGTGGCGGGCGTGAACCCTCAAAGTAAAGTGCACAGCCAGCAGAAATCCAATCGTCGGCGGCGTGCAGCACTATACACTTATAGTATAGTCAAGAGAGAAACGCGCGACCCTGCGAAAGAGAGAGAGAGAGAGAGAAAGTATACGTGTGCAGCTGCAGCAGTGGCTCTAGCGGAGCTCTCGGCGCACACATCGCGGGCGTATTACACGAAAAGAAAATATTATCGGTGCAAGCGGCGGCGGTGGTGGTCGAGGTAACGTACCGTCGCGGCTAGACAAGCCCCGTATAATTCTTCCCGCCATTCCAGATTCTAGCTCGGCAAGAAGAAGAAGAGCAAGAGAGCTGCAGAGGAAGACGCGCCAAAAAAAAAGAAGCTCGAGAAGAGAGAGAGAGAGAGGAGGGAAGAGGGGCACACAAGCTATACAGCCGCCCAAGAAATATATACCCTCTAGGCTACACGCTCGCGCGGAGAACGTGAGCTTTTAAACATTTTGAGAGAGAGAGAGAGAGAGAGAGAGAGAAGCTCCACGCGTGGCTGCGATGTAACATCGAAATAAGCGAGAAGAGCCAGGGCTCTGTAGGTGAAAACGGTGGTAGTGGATGGGAGGAGGACGAGGTCGAGCCTTATACGCGAGTGCGCCCCGCCACCGTTGCCGTTGGAGAGCACCGGAGCAGCAGCAGCAGCAGAGCGAGAGCGAGAGAGAGAGAGAGAGAGAGGCCGCAGTGCATTTTCAATTTATGGGCTGATACTTGGCTAAATTTATGGGGCCACCATTCTCGAAGCGAGATACTTCACCAGGGCGGCTGAATGCGGACGTCCTATGCTGGGGTGGTGGGAGCAGGAGCAAGAGAGAGAGAGAGAGAGAGAGAGAGGCAGAACGATATAGCACGCTTGGTCGAGACAGGCGCGTAAGCTTCCAAAGAGGAACTTTCTATTAATTCGAAACGCTCGCTCCGCTCCTCTCGTGCAGTGTGTGTGTGTGTGTGTGTGTGTGTGTGTGGCTATGTGCAGGTGGCGAACATGTATGTGTGTGTGTGCGGTAGAGCTGCGACTCCGCGTATGATCGTCAGAATGAGAAACCAATTTCCAGCGGGGAGTAAAGCTGCGTTCGGAGTGCCGTGCACGCCTCGCGCTTGTCTTATGGCCTCTGCTTCCAAGCATATATATATATATATATATATATATATGCACCTTGAGTAGAGTTATATACAGAGGATATGAGGTGCGTGCGTGCTCGATACTGCGGAACGAGCGATAAGTCGAAAGAGAGTTTCTGGACATGCGCGCGCGCCGAATATTAATTCTTTTGTATCGCGGAGGCTCTATATACCGAGGGATTGTTGATTGAGTTGCTGATAGTTAGCTCAACTGCTAATTGCCTCTTGCACCGAGAGCCAGGCGTACGCGCCGGATTATATTCTTCGGATTGGGATGGGATTGCACGCGGCTAAAAGTTTGATTTGGATGGCATTTTTGAGGGATCTCCTATTGCATAGACACTGCAATTAACCTGCTGTTCGAATCGAATTACATTAAACCTCCGATAAAACAACAATCACCATATTTTTACTTATGCGCATTTAATTACACTACATGCGTTAGCATAAATAAACAATAATAACTTTCGTACTCTCTAAATTTCAAGCAGTGAATATCCACTGATTCGCAGTGCATATACATTATTTCGACGAGCTACAAGAAGATCACTGCGAATAAGTGAATAGTCACTGCCGCAATTAGTGAAATTGTTTTCACTGTGTAAATTAGTGCAATTTCACTGTATTTTACAATAAAAATCCACTAATAAAATAGTGGTTATCTATTTTTCCTGTTGGATATGGTCGATTCAAATTGATTAAATGGATAAATTCAGTATTCACCCCGATTAAAATTAATCGATTTGAATACTGAATTTATTCGTTTAATTGATCTCAATCGACAATTTCCGGCAGGAATTAACCGGTTGAAAATGAAAAATCATACATGAAAAATAAAAAAATGAAGCAAAATTATTTCAAAACGAAAGTTTATTTTATAACATTAATTACGTTTGATTAATATTAAAATTCGATAAATGTACATGTATCGAAGTAACTCAACTTCCTGCATTTACGCTTATTTTATAAATGAATGATTCCATAAAGGTATGAAATTTTTTTAGTACAATAGGTTATGATAAATAATTTACTAACTGGCACGATTTCTATAAGCGAAGTATGTGCATTTAGTTGTATATCTACATAATTACTCTTTTTACCCTTGCCTTTTCCTTTACTCTTCTGAAATTTAGCAGCATTGAAATTTAGCATTTCAGTGACCAATTCATACACTGAATAATCAGTGGAAATTTAACTGGTACTGCAGTGAAAATGACGGTCAGTGACAAATACAGTGACATTTTCACTGCTTAAAATTTAGAGACTACTCTTTCTAAGCATCCTCAGAGGTCTTTACTATTTATAATATTTTCCAAAATGCCTGTAAATTATTAGTTATAACTTTTAAATTCTAAAGCAAGAGAAAGATTTAATTCACTTGTATAACTATCTATATCAAGTTCATAAATCAAGCCTTAAAAATAAAGAAAATACCTGCGTTTTATAAAAGATTCATATTATCATCTGCATATCTTAAGTTTCAGTATGCTACGTGGGAAGGTTTACCTGATCTCAGCAAAACTTCCACTAAAGTTCTAAAACGACCCTTCGTCGTATTTTATGGAAATCATTTCAAATTCCAACTTGTGCAATCGTATAAATATCTGCATATATAAGAATCTGTCTACGAATAATGTAATGAAAAAATTGAAATAAAAATGTTTCTTTTTATCGCGATTTACTCATTAATACATATGCACAAATCTTATAGAAATCGCATTTATAAAATAGTTTGCCAATGGCACTTGGTGAAAATCGTCAAGTATTAGCAATCCCCCTTATCTATTCACTAGCAGATCCATAAATCAATGAATCATCTTAATTTAGCTGATATCAGTCAAGCAAGGACATTGCCTTCATTCCACAGGGCTATATGCCAAACGACAAACGCAAATATATACGACTCATCGGATATCGATCGATATATATAATCGATAAGAAATCAAAGTCTGCGTGCACGCTTCAATATATGTATATTTGAAAAGTCGAGTCGGCAAAGGGGAGTGGGATATGGGTTTTCCAAATAATGAAAAAGTCATGTATGCATGTCGCGCGTTTTCTGAAGGAGAGTAGGAGAGAAAAGGAGGGGGCAAAGAATGGGGAAGACGCCAACAGAACTCCGCTGTCGTCCGATTTTTAATAATGTGAGATATGGAGTCGAGAGATGGAGAGGTGGAAAGAAAGAGAAAGAAATAGAGAGAGGAAGAGAGAGAGAGAGAGAAATATGTACGTGTAACACTCAAGAAGTTCGCGATATGAGCAGTGCGAGAGAGCTGCCCCCCCCCCTGCCCTTTTCTCAGTCGCACCCTCATCTTCTTCGCCCAGCAATCCTCATCCTTACAATTTCCTCAAGGCACGACTATAAACGAGACTCGGCTTCTGTATATACGTATATATCTGTATACGTCGGTCTGCGAAAGAAAGAGATGCGGTAAGAGAGAGATCGAGAGAGAGAGAGAGAGAGAGAGAGAACCGCGAAGAAGAAACGATGACTGTACGAGTGCCGCAAATATGAAAAAAGGGGAGACGTGATGTGAGTAGCGTCTGCATTTCCGAAATACTTTCGCATGGGCCTTAGAATCTCGTATAGAATAGAAATAGGGAGGCTGCAGGCGCGCGCGCGCAATTCGCATCGAGCAAATCTGCATGATAGCGGCCTGCGGCTTCAAGGCGTTTGTTTCTTGCCGCGCGCGCACCGGATGCGGACATAATAGAAATTTTTGTGGTCCGACGTGATATCGCGTTCAGCCTTTATATGTGTGGAAAGGGCACAAAGCGCGTTACGTGACGTACGTATTGCGCGCGAATTTCTCTGTTCATTATATTTGAACTGGATGTGATTATAAACTGACTGTTCTGTTATAGCAGATAAATGTGAGACTGATTTTAATTATACAATTTAGCTCGGTGACGATATTATCTGACAATTTATTTTTCGCCCTCGCGGTAACTGTTCGGCGGTTTGCAGTTTGTATAACAGTACGAGAATTGGTTTCAATAGAGTATGTGTAGAATAATAATGAGCATTGATAAATTTAGTACATTTCGAATATGAATATAGATACATCTGTAATTAATTTATATTGCAGTATGATGATCATCAGCTGTAATAAAAGGAAAGCCATCTTTTAACTACAAATTATCATGAAATTTTACAAAAAGAGTCAATTTGTACATAAAAATATGTTCATTGATTTTTATTATATACTTCCTATATACTTCTAGAAGAGTGACACGTGAACAAATAAAAATAATCGTTGCCAATTCATTGACAGTTGATTTTCTCAAATTTAATCATTTGCTGCAATATTGTTTTACTTTTTGCAAAAGACTCCTTAAAATTTTTGCGGTCACTTGAATTAAGCCATATCCTGGGTAAATGTATTCAATGGATCACGAATGGGCAATTGATTTCGACATTCAAAAGAAATTTAAAACTGAAACTGAAGGGATGATGTAGAAAACCAATGGTGAGCCAGCGTATAAAAGCTGCGACATGCAGTGTATTATGGACGCCAGTAGTCAGTGAATTGTTAAGGATTGATTTTGTCGTCATGCTGTTCCGAACGCGCTCGAAACAATTTGAACTGTCGCCAGCAATGCCATGTCAGAATGAGGAGATCATGATTCCAATTTCTAGCATTAATGCCCACTTAGATTTGTTTTAAAACCCAAAGATATTTATGCAGAACCATAAGTTGGTCAGTGTATAACCTACTTTACAAACGCAGGGTAACACTATATAATAACTACATAGCTGTATCACCATGCAGTCTCATTAATTCATTTAAATGAATCCATCTTGTGATACTGCATAAAATGAGGACAAGACGATGCAATAATGTAGTAGGAAAATATTAAAACCTTGTACTAATTGGGCATCTTGTGAAATTAATTAGAAAATTCGTAGTTCTATCAAAGTTGTTTAATTTACTAGTGGACGGTCTTTAGTTTCCTAAATATATGCAGGTTTTTCCTTTATTTGATATTCAAATAAACATAAAAATGTATCGTACGTGTCCGGAGTCAATTATCCAAATAAGCTTATTTCAAGTGATGTATAGCTTGATAATTCCAATAGCTACTGCTTAAACTCTCTGTATTGTTAAATCATCTCATATTTCAACTCTAAGTAAATAATATTTTTCACTGCGTTTTATCATGATTTATGCTTCACATAATTAAATTTTATGCAATTTAACTCTTCGCTTAACACAGTTTCAATAGTATCTTTATCAACGTAAAAATGTTAAATTCAAATAATGTACTTTAATGTGTTGATGACAGTAAAAGAAATTATAATTTTAACCATAATTAAAAACATTCAATTTACTTGAACAAAGTCTTTTTGAAATTCTTAAATACGTATATCAATCAAAATTGACTAACACTT
The DNA here is from genome assembly GCA_900490025.1 of Megastigmus dorsalis. Classification (NCBI taxonomy): domain Eukaryota; kingdom Metazoa; phylum Arthropoda; class Insecta; order Hymenoptera; family Megastigmidae; genus Megastigmus; species Megastigmus dorsalis. Next base: position 22,150 of record UELU01136320.1, on the reverse strand, counting down.
ATTATATCAATAGCATTAATAATTTTTTAGAGGGAAAAATATTAAAATTTTACAAGCAACCGAATAACATAAAAATACAAGTACATCATTTTGCAAAGATCACTTTGCAAATTGAGTTTCAGTGAATCATTTCGAAAGTGCACTCAGAAACTCAGAGAAAACGAATTTCGAAAAAGTATGAAAAACGGGCAAAGTAAAATCCATTAGAGTTCCTCGGGAAAAGAGGCCCCATATACATCCATCCGTATCAAGCAGCACCTATATATAAGATTTTCTTATGCCTTTACCATTGGAGCTCGCTCGTTACCTCTATTCGCGGCTTCACGTGCACACGTTATACTACGCGCCACAGACAAAACACGCCCAGTCCGCGCGGTGCAGGCGTATATATCGCACTTGACGGCGTTATCCAGTGTGGCGGAAGCACGTAAAAGTCGGCGGGGAAAAATATGTATATAGGGCGGGTATAATAGCGATGCAGCAGCAGCAGAAGCAGCAGCAGTAGTACGTGGGAGAGTTAAAAAACGGCCGAAAGCCGGCGGCTCTCTCTCTCTCTCACACACTGTGTGCAGTGTATATATGCGTGTACGGGTTGCGATGCAGGACGTGGCGCCGGCAACTGGCAGCAGCAGCGGCACGCGGGAATCGCGTTCAAGGCGAAACGAATTAACTGCCGTCACTGCGTGCTCTGGAGATGAGAGAGGAGAGACAGAGAGGGGGAGGGGGGAGGGGGGCAGTGGAATAGAAATAAAAACAGCCACAGACCCTCGGGTTGGGTTATGGGATTGATACATAGATGGGCTGCTATGAGCGTTTCACGCCAGCGTAAATTTTATGCAGAATCTGCGAGCGGCCTGCGTTTTTTCGACGCCACAAGTGGAGCACTTGATTATTTTTCTTCTGACTTTACGCCCCCTTTTTTGTTGCTCTCTTTCTCTCGTTGTCTCTTCAGCTGTACGAGCTTTGACGGATGCGTATGCAGATTTATGTGGCTGGTGGTGATTTTGACACTTCTATACTTTTGATAAGCGCGTACGACGAAGTCGAGCTGCAGCTCGTGACGTTTTAAAGTAATTGTGACAATTTCATTTTTTTTTCTGGATCTAATTATACGGTTTCGAGGGTATGAATAAATTTCTCTGTGTTAATATTGTGCCAATTTATGATATCATTCGTGTTCGGTAAGAAAACTGAGACGAGAGTTAATTACTTTTAAACATTTATTTAAATATATGGGACATTGGGCCCCTTATAGCAAATCTTTTTATACACACTGAAAAAAGAACTTGGCGATTCCAATTAAATTGTTGGATACTCTGTAGCAAAAATTTGTTTGAAACTACTAAATATTTCATTCGACCTAACATTGTTTAATTAATTTAACTAAACGAAATTTTAAATCCACTAAATATTTTGTTGCTGCAAATAAATATTTCTTAGGGAGTATTTGATAAAATATTTAATTAGAATAGCCAGTTTTTTTCTCAGTGGCATATTTTTGTACAAATGTAGAAATATACTACAACATTATCACGATTGAATGATTAAATTGCGCGGCATTCAATTATCGCATTGGAATCGTTAAAAATCACAATTGGAACGAGAATAACGAATTTTATAACATCGTTACGTGTTATTTTGTACATTTATGAATAAAAAGTATGCCTGCGGTATAAAGCTTCAAACAATCATACTTACATGTTTTTAAATAATGTATACGTTGTTATTACGAGATTAATAAAGACAATATAGCTAAATAATTCACAATAAAATTCGTTAAATTAACTCCAATTAAAATATTTTTTGTCATAAAATCGGCTAACAAAGAAACATAAATAAAATATAATTGATTGCGATGGATTTCGCGTTATAAATACACAATGATTTTTTTTTTTTTGTTTTATTCACTCTTTATTGACTTTTTCGTATCACGAATATACGTCACGCAAAATGCACCGCTATTAGCTTGTATTATATAATATAATAAAGTAAACGCATGACTATCAATGTCGGCGTCATTTGACAGTCAGATTAAATTAACGGCATTGCATTTTACACGGTCTCCAAATCGCACAAGATTTAAATAATTAGCCAATTCAACCGCGTTGTCGAGAGGGAACTACCGTGGAATTAGTAGTAGCAAATTAAATCAGTCAATTTACGGTGGCCGACCAAGCGTATGCGAATGCTTACTCGAATATCACGGTTTACATTCAATTTCGACGATAAACATTCCGGCTTGTCTGGCCAAAAGTACTTATGTCCGTTACACACGCAACAGACGAATTATTTGTAACGAACGTACAGTGCCGAAATTGTCTCTATTTATAATAAATGATAATAAGAGCCGATGAAAGAATTAAGATAATTTTGTTTGATTATGATACAAGAGGTAGTCGATCGAGCTTACAAGAGATTATATTCCATTTACTTACCGTCTATTATCTAATAATGTATTGATGAATTTAGAATGCGTCACTTATGTGGATATATAGAATAAAAGAAATTAAATAATTTTTTAGTATAAGTTATACATCTGGAATTTTGTAAGTTGAATGTTTCATTAATGGATTATGCCCTAGCGCACTAATTTTATTATTATTCTCTATAGCTTCTCTCGTAAACATAATAAATTATTGAAAGTTGAACTTACCAGACCATTAAAATAGATAACAGACATCCATAGAAATTCGATACTTGCCTGTGCAGCAAAAAAGCTAATGGAAATTCGATTATACCAGAATACGAGTAGACGCTAAGGCTTTCGTACTGCACAGGTATGGTGTATAAAAAATTGGAATCTCGTATACATTATTCCGTATTTACACGACGCGAAAGAAATTTCTATTTTCCAACTAACCATATACCATCAATAATACTATCACAAAGCAGTAAACGGCATGTTAAAACAATCTAATTATCCAGCATTTACAGAGCGCAAGAGTAGAGGAAGGAAATGGCAAAGCTCAGTATAGACTCCTCGAAGCCCCCGCTTTCAAGTTCAAAAGAGCTGCATATTCTCGAATATTAATTCAGCGGCGCGTTATCGGAGCTCTACCGGAAAAGCCACTGAGCTTATATGTATATATCGGTTAATATGCGAGGGATAAGCGAAAGAGGAAGCCTGACTCGCGCGGGACGCCGAGCGAGGGAGAAGACAATGACTATATGGTAAAAAAAGCTGGAGCGAGGAGCGGAGAAATGTACCGAGTAACCGAGTGCCCGCAGCGGTACAGCCTCGGCGCCACGCGAAAGGAGCGCACAAAGAGAGCTGGATGAGAGAAAGAGGGACGCGAGCTATATACCGAATAACAAGCGCCGGACGGCGGCAAGCGTTCAAAAAGCGAACGCTACTCGAGTCAATTACAACGTCCCCGCAGTGCTCTCCTCCTCCTCCTCGTCCCTCCCTTCCTCGCGCCCGCACGTCTAAGATGATTATTTTTCCCTCTCTCTCTCTATCTGGCGAGGGAGGCCCGACGTAGCCGGCGGCGGCAGTATAGCGCGCAGCTTACACAAGTAATTGGGTATCGTAGCTGCTACTGCCGCTCGCCTTGGCGATGCACTTACGAGTGTGGGAGCGGTAGCGGTAGCGAGAACGAGCAAGATGAAGTGGAGCGAAAGTGAAATAGGGGAAATTGGTAGAGTTAAAAGAATCACTGCGAGAGGGAGAGAGAGAACTGGAAGAGAGAGGGAGAATAAAAATAGCGAGAGATAAAGATAGAGATGGAAAGGAAGATGGACAGCGAGAGGGAAGTGGAGTAAGAGACAAAGAGGGCACGAGATGTAATGTGCAAGATGAGAGAGGGAGAGAGGGAGAGAGAGAGAGTGGAGCTGAGTCGCTAGAGATACAGGTATAGGTCTTTGGCAGGTTGAAGTAGTATTAAAGTAGCGCACCTATTGAAAGTTTAACGTGCCGTAAGCATGTAAGCTCTCCCGCGTGCTTGCCTCGGCCGTGCGGAAGCAAGGCAACAGCAGCAGCACCGCCAAGAGAGAGAGAGAGAGAGGCGCAGAGCAGAATCGCGCGCATTCAGCTTTTTCTCTCCTGTCTACCTCAAGATTGCTCCGAAGATATGTGTGGTGGGGCGCCCGCAATAAATAACCAGCCGCGCGTTCGCGTACTCCCTCTCCCCCCCCCCCCCCCC